>JAILXH010268284.1:21506-39419 GCA_023558415.1 Piaractus mesopotamicus | reverse complement strand
ACCAGCATGATGGACGCTCGCTTGTTTGAGCATCTGACAGTAAACCAGACAGCTGTGCTTTCTACCCTTTGTGGGTACCATTGGAAATGACCTGCAGAGCAGTTTGTAAGCACTGCTGTTCTCCAATAATCAAAGGTAAATCAGCAGCTCAAAGAGAAGCTTAAAGTTGGCAAAATGCTGCCAATTTTTGGAAATTTCTTTATAATTTAGTGCTTGTCATTTTAACAAAATCATTCACATTGTTTTAAGATGAAATGGTGGTGGATTGCAGAGAAGCTTACTGACTCAGATATCTTTATAGTGGTGGTGGGGGTCACAATGTCTATAATACAAGCATAGCCATTTTATTTGCTGTCTAAAACCACCAGTAAACCTGCATGTGTCTTTTATATGTAATGTTAATAATAGTAAAAAAAAAAATGTGTTTTTCTTTGGGCTCTACTTTGCCTTACAACACCCTACATGTACCTCTTTGCCATGAACATATTTAAAATTAGGTTTTGGCCTAATGTCTCAGGTATCAGTGAACATATTCAGATCATGTAATAGCTTTCTATGAGGTATTGAAGGTAATTTTGAAGATCTTTAGACGCCTGGTTCCCATCAGCATCACTGTGAACACTTTGATTTGGAAAGTTTCTCTAAAGCAACATATTTTACTTCAAACCATCCTGAATGACTTTGTGTCTAAATGATTTAATTATGCCGACATTTTGAAAAATGAGTGAAATTCCCCTGTGATCAGAATGTATTGTTAATGCCTGATTCCTGTACCAAATGCTCATATGGCGCTTTTCGTATTACTGAAGTAACCTCAGTTTCCAAGCAGCTGTAGAAAGCAGGGAGAATGAGTTTAAATTGAAGTAATATTTCAAATAATATTTCCAACTGCTGTTCTGTCAGGCTACAGGACTGCACAGTCTCTGGTGCACACAGTACATCAACTTATCGGTAAACTATCAGGTTGAGGTGTCAAAAACACTAAGCAGTATAGTACTGGAGCTCTTCACAACCTGAATTTGAGAACCTAGACCTGTCAGGAAGAATTTTACTTCTGTGTTTTTTTCAGTCCATTTTCTCAGTATCAGTTTTTTTGCCAGTTCATTCTGTTCCAGAGGGAAATTGTACTGAATTCTGACAGTATTGGTTTATCAAGACTAGAAGAATCAGCTGTGTGGTTTAAGCCCCCACTCCAGCCTAGAGTCTGTGAAAAAAATGTGCTTCGTGGCATAGATATTCTTAAAACATAAGTTACAAAATAATCTCCCATTCAAGTTCTATCACTACTGCAGTGCGATTTATGATATGTGTTCTGTTATATTTGTACATGTTTATTATAGTTATCCTAGAATTAAGCATTCAGTCTCCACAGAAGATCTGTGTTGAGAAGTTATCACCATTTTTACAGATGGCATGCTGTTAGATTTAAAAGCTTAGCTTTCATATCAGATTTAGCCCTGTGTGCCCAGATTAGAGATAAATCACTAAAGAAGAGATGCTGTCAACTAGGAAGTGCTGCTGAATATGTACAGATTTGCACAATATAATATACACTGTAAAACTTTATTATTCATACATAATAATAAAATTGCCTGTGTTAAAGAAGAACTCCACCAATTTTTTCAAAATTTCTGCATAGTTCAATCGTTAAGAATAACAAAGTCATTCAGTGTTTTGATGTGAAATGTGCTATCCAAACCAAAATCCGAAAAAAATGTTTTCTTTACAGTGCCCAGCATGTGCCTCGCTGTCATTAATACTAAAAAGACATGTTTTAGGCCTAAACGCTATCTTAAAACTATTGTAAACAGTGTCACAGGCATCAAGCAGCATAATTGTAACTATTTCAATAACTTTCTGCAGTTGAGGTTTTAAAGGTTTTTAGACCTTCAGGCATCTGGATCCTATCACCACCACTCTGAACAATTCTGATTTGGTAAGTTTGTCTACAACAAGGCATTTCAAACCACTCTGAATGACTTTGTTTACATTTTAACTAGGGCTGAATTATTTGGGGTGTCTAATCTAACTAATTTTATGACTGTAATTTAAAGTGCAATTATTTTCTTTAAATTAAGGTGCAAAATATATTTTGGCCAAGGAGACCAGAATATCTACTTTTTCTGGCTTGTGGCTTTAACACTGAATGTAGCATGTCAAACTGCCACTTTGTTGTGGTTGTGTTGTCATGTACACAGCACATGGGTGTTTGCTTGTTTCTGATTGGTGTTACTCATTTACTTGGCAGTATTCGGTTAAATTTCACCTTAAGACTTGTTAAATCAACATAATTGAAAAGTGCCAATGTAGGCTATAATTAAAATTGCAGCTGTTGCAAAATTGTGAATTTTGATGTGAAACAATAAATCTTTCAGCCCTTATCTTAACCATTTAATTATGACTCATGCAGAGTGGAATTTACCCTTTCAGAGCGATACTACATTGTTGTTGTTATCAACCTACTTTGTTCCTAGAAGTTTCAGACTGTTGTAGAAATTTTGTTTTGTATGCCAGTATCTATTAAATTATAACTGTAAATAACTGTATGTTAGTACAGCTGTATTTCTAAATATGTACTAAAACAAATGATGGTTTCTTAACCAGACCATTTTTTGCCTTATCTTTCTTTTGTTAAGAGTGTTAAACAGGACAAGTCCTCTATTGGATTGGCTACCTTTATTTAGACTAGAAGTGGCTGGGTTTTACTTCCCAATTCAGACAAATTACAGTCAGGCATTTTGAATGCTGTTGCGTGCTATTGCCCTGCAGAACCAAGTTTGACTTGTTATATGGTGATGATAAACAAGGCCACAAGCCATAGCCGGCTGAGGACATGTCTTTCCTTCCTACATACTCCAGGGCACATCTGCGACTTCCTATTTTGATGTTATGACCAGCCATGTGGCCAGCCGTGTCAACGGTAACAGATTACTGCTAAATTCTAAATGATATTCATTGCTAATTTAATTAGTAGATTACAATGTGATTTGTCTGACAAAGACAGCAGTCTTGTGGCAGAGAGGCCATCACACAACATTAGCTTACATTTTCCACTACATTCACAGGGCCAGCACAATAATAGAGGCTCTAGCACAATATTAGCTTGCATAATTCAGTACCTCCACAGTTAAACACCAGCCTATGACACTTTCAAGTGAAAGGCCCATCTATCAGCTGAATAAATACTTTACCAGTGTGACACTGACAAGCTAATGAAGATATCCACACATGCATCCTGGATCAATTTCTCAGGCCACGTACAGCTGTATGCAAAAGTTTGTGCAGCCCTGGTCAAATGACATGTTTTGTTGATTATGTAAGTGAAAATAATGTTAACACATCCTCTACAGAGAACACAGGGCTGCACATTTTAGTACACAATTACTGTTTATTTGTTGAATTTTAACATAATGGGGAAAAATATAAAATGTTGCCTGTGTAAAAGGCATATTTTTTTTCCCCCATTATATTAAATTTTTAGAAAAATGCCATATTTACAGTTGTTCCCTGTAGAGGATGTGTTAATGTATTTTCACTTAGAAAAACAAGAAAACATATATTTTTACATGCTCTGTTATATCTCACAGTCCCATGTGTTCCTTATAAGGCATGTAGATGCTGGCCCAGCCCATACAGAGGAGATTTATGAACACAGATAAAGTTGTGATTAATGGAAATGTGCCTGAGGCTCCTCTTTTGTTTTTAACATCTCTTCTTCTCAAGGTGAAGTGTTGTAACTCCTGTTCTGGAAAGTTTTTGATAGCTTCTTTTTGATACTTCAAACAGATGAGCTCACTAGATCTTTTTGATCTGTTGTCACTGAGGATGTTGTTGCAATCTGCCATTAGACAAACATGATCTTATGATTGCAAATTGCAAAGGAATAGTTGTAAGAAGTGTTCTTTGTGGCTTTTCGTGCGACTTCATTCTTATGAAATCCAGCAAAATCGCAGTATAATTCCCTGAAGTTGGCTTGATTTAACAATAGATATGCTAAAGGTGTCAAGTAACAATGCATGCATTTTGGTTTGCAGTGTATTGTTGCATTCTACACTGTCAGAAATAAAGGTGTGAAACTGTCACTGGGATGGTCCCACAAATGTACATCTCAGTACCTTTAGTCAGGGAACATAATTGTATATTTTCCAAGTTATATTGACTCCACACATCCCGTCTCGCCTCCAGGCTTTTTATTTTATTGTTCTGTTTTAAAACATTAGGCTATGAAAAGGTAAAAATACGTACTTTTCACCTGAGAAAAACATATTTAAGGTACACAACTGGACCTTAAAACCACTGTTGCACCTTTGAAGGTACATTTACATTGTTTGTACTTTGATGAATGAAAAGTGTACCTGCACAGAACCTTTATTTCTAACAGTGTAGAAATGAAGTCTCAAGATGTGCATGACAACTGCCTGCAAATTGATGTGTACCTCTGATAATTAAAGTTCTGAATGTGTGCTATCGAGCAAAAGTGCACCTCAGGTCTAATAGACATCTAAGCTCATACTGGGGTTATGAGATCATAATTTATTAGTTACTGAGGAAAACAAAATCTGATTGATGTGCTGAAAGAATAGTTTGCTGACATAGTTACCACATGTTCACAAGATTTGCATAGATGTGCATTTCTCCACCACCAAAAATAGATGTAATTCTGATGGGAGAAAAACAACCACTGTACCTCATGTTGCCTTGTATTCTGCTGAGTGAGTCATGAACAAAGCGAAGCGTGTGGTTTGTAACTCACATAAACACTGACATGTTTTGAGTCCTGTTCTCCTTTTCCTCACCATTGTAAATCAGTTAGACGACTTCTGGATAGCTGTGTTCAGAAACAATGATTAGACATCACTCTTCAGTATGTCAATGGATGAACCCATGGTGACCTACTAATCACCTGGATTTGCCTCTAAAAGCAAAGACTGCTCTTGATTGAGGTCATGGCCGACTATTTTGAGTTCCTGCAGATCCTGCCATGGGCTGTGGCTGAAGATTAATTAAAGATGCTCCTTCCTTACTTCATTGAAGTAAAGAACCTATAAAAAGAGCCAAGAAAATACACAAGGTTGTTTGTCTCTATTAAGGCCCTATACAGCATTCCCAGAGCCACCTAAATGCTTTCACTGCTGTTTTCAAACAACATCCTAAACATCAGGTCCTGGTTGCACAGGAGAAAAGGACATATTATGCCTGTGTGGTTCTTTAACCTGCTACTTCACTTCATAATGAATCTACATTATGCTGTGTATCTGGAGGTCAATAGACACGTAATACCAAATCCAAGCTGCGCGCTCTGTGTTCAGCTCATAGTTTCCTTTGTTTACCTGGAAGGTAGAGGTGGTAGAAAAGCAGGCACTTATCCTGGATTGGTATCAGAAGGCATGTTGCTAGGTGACCGCATTAGAGGAAATGAAGTGTGGCTGCTGTCAGCTTCTGAGGGTGAGCCAGATCAACAGCCACACTTGGCTGCCACACAGTAATAACCACTAGCAAGTCCTGCATCTTACTACATCTTGCTTATTCAATACACTTTACTGGACATACTGGAACTGGAAACGCACAGGATGGCTACTTTGTGCTGACAAACATCTTTAGAATTGGCAGAGAATAATTTATTAAGGCCTCTGTTTTGGGTGATGGTGTTAAATGGAAGCAAACCTAAAGAGACAAATAATATGGTAGAAGAAATAAGCCATTATTAAAGGTAGTGGAAGACTAATCTATATTCTAGGTTTCTTTAGATTTTATGTCTATGCATTAGGTTTAAGTTGGCATAATTTAGGTTACTGTCCCAATTGACCTGTCCATGCTTTACCCACAAAGGTGTTCTTTCTTAGCAACTGTTGCAAGGTTGGACAAACTTTAAATAATATTGGCAAAAATCCTAATCAATGAAATGAGAATTTGAAGCACACAAGTTTTTGTCAAAAATACAAACATTTTGATCATATTGTTAATTATAATGATATTTACTTATAAGCTGGTTATAGGTCACATTGTTAGGATAGATTGAGTGTTGTTTTCTGGTACTGTTCTCAAGCTAACATTAACATCTTGGCAAATTTGTTGTCAATTCAATTCAAACTGCCTTTCAATTAGCCACAGCAAATCAGTCCAGCTCAGAAGTGTAGCATTTTAAACTCAACATTATGTAGTAAATCTAAACTTCAAGTGAAATTTTTTGAGACAGATTTTTTCCAGTGTTCTGTCAAGCTTGTCCAACCTAGCAACTGTTGCTATGTAGAAACACATTTGTGGGCGGAGCATGAATAGATGAATTCAGTTGTACCTTATGAGTAAAAGTGCCTGTCAGGAATTTCTGAAATGTTGCCACAGTCCACCTCAAGAATAGTTCTAAGTCTGCTGGACTTGGAGAGGGCACTGTAGTGTTGATATATACTCTGATAAAATATGTATTGTATGTCTGCATGGTTGCCGCGGTTGCAGTCTTGCAGCCGCATTATTGTTAAGCTCAGTTATTTCTCTACCAAAGAAAACCCTGGCAGTTTGTAAGGATTCCTGATCAGACTTCAGTTTTGTCGAGTGTCTGCACAGTGGTTTGAGCAGGATCAAAAGCTGCCAGCAGCATTTGATCCAGCTCAACAGTTGAAAAGTGAACAGGCTGGTTATTTACTACACAAATCACATTCAGAGGAAATAAATCATCCCTTCTTATCATGTACGGCAGCTGCTCTGGGGCCAGACAAAAAGACACAGTTGCCATAGTAACAATGTCATGCCCATAACAGTTGTCATGGATATTGATGATGCCTGGATACATGAGTGTGTTTTAAGAGCAGATCCCACTGAATACAAGAATAAACCAGACGCATCAGCCACTGTGCTAAATTGTTGAGTCTTGGAGAAGGAAATTACACATTGACTCCTACCCCAATAGCGCACCATCATCAGTGCATCAGTACAGATTGTACAGAATAGTCCTTTAGAAAAGCATTTTGAAAGCACAATCTATCGCAGTTACTGCGTTGTAATGAACTAACCTTTCAGACTGTTGAAATGTTCCATTTAGCTTTGATTTCCAACACTAAATCTTTGAGATTATGGTGTAATGTTACTCAGATTTTATCTTGCCATTACAAGACAATGCTGCCATTCACAGTTGTTGTAGAAATCATAATAACTGGAACCAAGTTGGTAGATTATTCATAGTGTATCCCCCTAAATGCTCAATTGCTACATAAATGCTCTGAAAACTCTTCTGTTAGATTTACTTCAGGTGTAGAAGTTGGAAGTTAAAATTGGATGTGAAGTGTAAATGTAACATGTAAAGTGATGACTGGATTTCTATTTCACTCTCTCATGACCTGGCCCTTGACACACTTACACTGTACAGGTCATATATTCGTGATACTCTAGAAAGATCTCTTCGTGCACTTTTGTTGATTGAAATTATGGACATCCCTGAAAAAGATGTTGTCAAGATGGCAGCAAATTCTGCTCCAATGTGTGTATATAATTTTCATTGTTAATGGTTAATGTGTTAATGAGCACTAATACACCCCCATAACATAACGGATCCTGACTTTTGAACTTTACATTAGTAACAATCTAGATTTTTCTTTGGCCCTAAGAACATGACGTCCATTGTTTCCATAAAGCCCATGTGGTGATGTCATCATAGAAGCATGCCACTTTTTAATGCACTGCCATCTTAGGGAACGATGGTCAGGTTCATTCAGTTGTGGTTTTCAGCTTTGACCTTTACATACTGATATTTCTCCAGATACTTTGAATCTTTTCATGATATTGTGCACTGTAGAGGGTGAAATACTTAAAAACCATGCAATCGCTCATTGAGGAGCATTGTTTTTAAGCTGTTGGATTTTTTGCTGATGCTTTTTCACCTGTGCATAACATCTGCTTCCCAGTAGAGAATTAAATAGACAAGCACTTGTTTAATCATTTAAATTAACAGTATTGTCCAAGAACCAGTTATTCCAAGAACCCTGGAATTCTCAGTGATTTCTGTGTATTTTACAAGATTGTACAGTTTCAGAACCAGCATGCCCAGCTCCACTTGCTAGCTTATCAGGTACTTGATTCAAGTAACTTGTACTTCAAATTAAGTAGTTCATTGGGTCCATATTGGCCTTATACCGAGTTACACTGAAGTTCAAATGTTTGTAATAAAGGAAATCTAATCTGTGGGTTTGTGCTCTGGAAGATCACAAGTCAAAGATACACTGACAACACTGTTCTGTCCAAGAGACAGTGCTACCACTAGCACACTTAATTTACTTTTTTGTTTAGGATACAGCAGGTTGTGTGTTCATACACAGTTTTGACCTCCTGTCGGTGCTTTGAGCTGAATCAGCATCTGATGATGCCAAGGGTTGGTGTGAAGAGTGAGTGAGTGTGACTTCCCAGTAGAGTGTAGGCTGTAGAGGAAGTCTCACTTTGAGCATTGCTTTTGGTTTAATCTTGGACTTGGATCAAATTCTACTCTGTGTAGCACATAATTATTTTAAAAGGATTGTAAAAGTAAGTATAATTATTTGAGGATCCTTGGCTGCTATAAAGCATCAAATAAGGATTTAAAAAATACACAGGTAGCTAGTTACGTTAATTACCCATAATAAAAGGCCTGATCAGTGCTGAGCTTAAGCAGATGTGTGTCCTGTGCCTCTTTTTCTTGGCATAGCTCACCCAGAAGGCAGAAGGACTATAAATATCTCAAGTGATTGGCTAAAGCCTGCTTGGTCCATCTGTTCTTTCTTGGAAAGGCTAGGTGGAAGTATGGCTGCTGATCTAAGACCAGCTCTGTTGCTCTTCCAGTGGATTGTCATTCAGTGCCTTATGGTCATGAAGCATCATAGAAAAATCCCAAAATGTAGTCAGCCCCAAGAGTTGAACTAGCAGTTCATGCTAGGAGAGAGGACTATTTCAAATCCCCTTAGCATCCCCCAGTCTGACCCATGTGATGGTGAAACAATATAAGCCTCTTAGGTGTAATCCAGCCTAAAGGGAGGCTGACAGTGCTGCAGGCTACACCCGCCTGTCCAGAGATTTTGGCACAGGGATATGCCCGCCTGGAGAGAGTCACCCACCCCCACACCTTCACTGAACACATCTTAACATTGATAGACAACCAGCGCAGTCAATTTTGGCAATACGACTGTTGTAGCTTTTAGATTACTTGATGTCTTTGTTTTTGTTTTGTTTTTTTGTAAGATTGAGGTGTTATAGCAGTGTTGTTCTAATAGTCTTGACCCTGGTTCATTGACATGTTTTGTTGGTTTTTAAGTCTAAATAAGTACCCTTTTCAGAGAACACACTTTTGGACATTGTAATGCACAATTTCAGTTTATTTGCTGAATTTAACATATTTGAAAAAGTAAAACAGACACAATGTCCAATATGTTAAATTCATCAAAGAAATAGAAACTGTGCACAAATATTTGCAGAAAATTGTTGCATTTAGGTGTGTTCCCTGTAGAGGACGTGTTAACTTATTGTGTGTGTGTATGAGTGTAAATATATTTATTATTATAAATGCATGCTGTATTTTATTGACCCCTCTCTTCAAAATTGCCCACCTGGTTCTTACTACTAAACGTGAAAATGTTGTATCTGATTGCACTCACTTTGGTTCAGATGTCTGCTATTGAGAGGAAACAGCTCATGTTCCCAGAGTGAAGAACAGTTAATGTAATCAGAGAGGTGTGTGGTCATCGTCACTGTCACCTCCACGCACAGGTTAGTGAAGTGCAGGAATAGACCTTTTTGTCTCTGCAGTCACTCACAGAAGACACAGGCTCTTAGCAGATCACCTCTCAAAGGCACATCCACAACATACACAAGTGACATTCAAAATGAACTAATCTCTGAATTTCTGTGAATCTCTGGATTTCTATTATCGATGTGGTGGTGTAAAAAGATGATAATATGAGTAATCAAAATTGTTATGACTTTTTGTATTATTGTGATGTTGATGTATAATTTATATATTTATAATGCACAACTGCACATTGAAATCATTTCACCATAGAAAGTATAGCGCTAGATGTTTTATTGAGCTGCTTGCATTTCCTTATAAGACCTTATGTAGAAGTTTGAGCACCTCTGTCAAATTACATGTTTTGTTACTTTTCTTAGTGAAAATAGGTTAGCACATTCTCTACATAAGTATGGCATTTTTTGGCTAATTTCATTGCACAATTTGTCTTGGTTTGCTGAGTTTCACATATTGGAAAAAATAACACATATAAAATGTGCCATAACTTTTGTACCGGCCACAGTTTTGTTCATTTTTTCCCAGAATATTACATTTTGCAAATAAACTGTAATTGTACATTAAAATGTGCAGTTGTGTGTTCTCTGTAGAGGATTTGTTAACTTATTTTCACTTAGAAAAGCAACAAAACATAATTTGATCAGGGGCGCCCAAGCTTTTGCATACGACTGTGAAAATATAAAATTATTATCAGCACTACTACTATGAACTGTTCAGGTTCTAACCATGTGAAACTGTGTTGTCCTGCCATGTGCTTTACAGTAAGGCAGTGGCCAAAGGCTGTTTACTTCAGCCGTCACTTTTTTATAAGATGGCAATTGTGCATGGTATCAGCTTTATTGAAATTTTAAATTCATTGTCATTGTGTTTTATACCACAGTGTTTCATCGCCACTGATCATGTCATCCCTAATTTATAGTCATGGCCAGTAATGTTTCATATTTTTCCAACAAATACAAGCCATTAGACCACTCATTTCCTTTTCTTGCTGTCTGCTTTCACTGCCATAGATTACCTGTGCAGCCCAGAGGACAATGTGCACAAGATTGACTTTACTAGATTCAAAATCAGAGATATGGAGACGGGGACGGTTCTTTTTGAGATCACCAAGCCTCCTTCTGCAGGTGAGTCTTTACTATGACCTCCACCTCCTCAGGCTGCCTGTGTTCGACTCATTGTCCCAGTGACTAGACATTAGTCGCTGTGAAATGCTTGCGCTGCTGTCTTTCCCCAAAGACCATTTCCATTTAGATACAGTGTGCTTTATAAGAGCACTTCAGGCTGTAAAGTCTTTCCCTTTATGCCACACAGACAGTGCAGAGGACAGAAAGGACATTGACCCCAATGCCGGACGTTTTGTGCGCTACCAGTTCACTCCTGCCTTCCTGCGGCTACGCAAGGTCGGAGCCACGTAAGTACACAGCACAGTAGATTACAATCAGAACACTCTGACTCTAGACGACCCCGTTTTCAACCTGCTGTGTACCAGGCTGTGTACCAGAGATCTAGAGAGAATTTCCCAACAAGTAAAATTTGTGTTGAATCATTTTTACTTTTCAGCAAATTTAATGTGATTTTGTCAACACAGGAACATGTGGAACATGATTACTAAAAATTCAGTTGAATGCTACTGTTTAATGTCTTAAGGTAGCAGTAAGCAGGTAGCCACCGAAATAAAGAAGGCAAAGCCAAAAGAATATGTATTATACAACATTATATGGGATATAAATTGCTCAAGTTAATCGAGCAGTTTATATCCTGTCCCACTTAGGGCCATGCATTACGTATATTTATATTATGTATATTATTATGTATTCAGGGCATTCCACTAGTTGCTTTGGCTATTCATGAAATGATATTGATGACTTAGAAAAAGGCAAACGTATGGGACATAGGCTTCAATGATGTAAACCATAAGCCATGGTCAGGTTATTCACCAAATTCCTCCTAACTGATTTCTTACGTCACAGCAGAAACATCAGATTTGACCAAAAAATAAAAATAAAAAAATCTGTGTGCCGGCTGGGAAGCATTATGTCCTAGTGACATTACTGTAGTGAAATTGACAACCACCGGCTGGCCAGCTAGCCTACTTTATTGTTCTGTGCCTTAAACCAACTTGTTCCATGACTTAAACCAACTGCAATGTTTCTTGTTGATAGCGTCTGCTGAAAATTGGTGATGATCAAAGAAGAGCTTTAGCAGTTTCTTTAGTTTGTTTGAAATTGAAATAAAGGCACAAACATGTCAGAACTCATTGCACTGGGTTTCATCTTATATTGTAAGTAATCTGCAGTGGCCTGGCTTCCAAGTGAGAGGTCTTAGGCCCCTCTAGCCTTTGGACCACTTGCATGTACCTGAGAGTGCTGTGTCTCCTACCTCTGCAGTGTGGAGTTCACAGTAGGAGACATTCCAATCAACAACTTCCGCATGATCGAGAGGCACTACTTCCGGGGGCAGTTGCTGAAGAGCTTTGACTTTGAGTTTGGCTTCTGCATCCCCAGCAGCAAGAATACCTGCGAGCACATCTACGAGTTCCCTCCCCTCTCCGAGGACCTCAGTAAGTGCCCTTTCAGCTACCTTCATTAGTCCTGCTTATCCTGTCTAAATATAGAATCAACTCACACCAGATTTGTTTCCTTTTTCCTGTTTTATCCCATAGACTACTGGCATATGACTAGCATGTTAAAGCCAAAGTTGTACATGTTGTCAAAATGTGTTTGTATTACTGAGTAGTGTGGCTGCCAAGCTGATATTTTTCTCACGTTACTCCACAGTACATGAGATGATCCTGCACCCATACGAGACACAGTCTGACAGCTTCTACTTTGTGGACAACAAGTTGGTGATGCACAATAAGGCAGATTACTCTTACACTGGTGGACCATAGGATCTCTCCTTGCTGAGCATGCTCAGAAACATGGACAGATACGTCACAGGCTGAGGAGTAAAGCATTAGCGCAGACTGAGAATAGGCCCCTAATCCAGTCTGGGAATGCTTTTTTTTGGTGAAAAACACCCAAGCTCAGGGTTTGTGTGCATGGATGAACGCATGTATGTGTGCCAGAGCCAGAGAAAGAAATTGGCCCCTACTGAGTACACAGCATGTGTACAGAGATAGTCCTAGATTTTTTTAAATTATTGCCAACAACATAGTGTGTGTCTCTGTGTTTATGTATGTGAGTGTATAGGCGTGCCTGCATTCATGTGCATTAATAGTCTGCATGACACAATAAGAAGGTTTTTTTTTTTTGTTTGTTTTGCTCTGTAATTTTTGATATAGAGAGTTTATTCCTTTAACATCCACACAATCATAAGATACGCACATATGGATTTTGAGTACAGTGGGGTCTAAAAGTCTACTGGTGAATATGCTTGTATTTTGCATTCATTTCCAATTTAGTACAGTATTTTCCCAACAAATAATACTGTGAGAATAATAGTATTTGGTATGTTCCCCTTTTTGCCTTAATGACAGCATGCGCTCAAACTAGCATGGGCTCCATAAGTTTGTCCAAAGCCTCTGATAAGTAGATGAAATCCACCTGAGAGTCTTATGAATGTATGTTTCAATGGAAGTAATAAGAATTAAAAAATTCTGACCTTTTGCACAAAGGTCTTAACATGGTCAACATGGTCAAATTTGCTTCAGTTTAGATAGTGACCTAGAAATAGTGCTATTTTCAAGTCATTCGTCTTCATTTTAATTGTAGACTTATCTTTGTTTTGAATATATTCAAGATTTAAAAAAATTTCTGGTGTTTATTTCCAGGTTTAAATAGGGAAAAAACAGATTCTTGATGTGGTCTCAGACTTTTGGATGCCACTGTATGGATATAGTACAGTGCAAAAGTCAAAGGGGTACCGGTTATTCATTTTTCAAGAGATATTTCACTGTACTTCTGTTTTGGGGTCCAAAAGAATGAGCTCTCTATATGCAGATTACAAGAAACAGAAGCACCTTGCTGACACAGGATACACGGTTTAACCCTCTGCCGTTAGACACTTTTTTACTTAACATATTCATCGTTTGATTGATTTTTGATTACTTGTGATTATTTATATTCATATAAAAACCTTTGTCTGAAGTATATTTTTAATAGCTGTGCTGGTCAAAACCATGTTAGAGAGATAACTATATTGAACATTATGTAGTCTATACATAATAGTAATTATTATTACGTATTTATCAATATTGTCAATTTCAGTATACATTCTTGAAATAAATGTTTTTCCTTATACGTATGTTTTCTTATACCCTCAAGAGTTGGAAATGATCAAAGAAAAGTGCAAGAACCAACAACGTTTAATTTACATTTAGCCCTAATATACATTTCCAAGGTGTGCCCATTAATTGCTGTGGATTAGCTTTTTTAGTCATTGTACACATGTAATTTCCCTTTAAAAACACTGAACCATTTCCTTCAGTGATATCCCAAGGGCATCATAATACATCATGGGAACCCACAGACCACTCCAGTGTTGTTGACATAGGCTGTGTTGGTACATGTTGTGCCTCTTTGGCTGAATTGGCAGCGATTCCATATTTAGAGAAGCGCTTTACTGCTCCCCTGTGGAGTAAAATGGTAGTTCTTTTCTTGCAGATTCCAAAGTCAGTGTTAGCAATTGGATGTAAACATCCTCTGATTGGGGCATCTAAACCATAAAGCTTGTAAAAACATTGCATTGCCTAAGTCTAAAATTTTATAAATGTGTAAAATTATCAAAAAAAATCAAGGTTTTAAATCAAGCACCTTATTTCATCCAGTGTTTTACTAGTTCACTAGTTCAGAGGATATGGTAGAGTCCTCTGATAAAAAGTAGCACCTCTTCATAACAGTGGAATTGGAGTGTTTACTGAGGTGGAATGAAGGCCTGCCATGCTGTCTGCACTGCTGAAGCTTGATGTGTAGAGTCCAGTGGCCTGCAGCCCTGTTTCTGACCCAGTTGTGCTCACTTCACCACTGCCTGAGCCACAACTCTCAACACAATCCCCAGCCTGGTTGGGGCTGATCTGGCCAGGGGAGGTGGACGTGTCCATGACTACCAGAGAATCCGGAGCCAAGCTGTCATTCCTCAGCTCCTCCCAGAGATGTCCTGCAGAGAGTCAGAGCAAACAGTGAGAAGGCAAAACTGCACTGTAGGCTACAAACCCAATCAAAAGATGTTTTCATAGAAAGATACACAGATATAGTGCCTGCCTGTTTGGAACAACCCTGACTTTTTCACTAAATAATAAACACCACAAGTTCTCCTCATGGGTTGAAAAAGGCGACTATTAAAAATCTTCCAGAATGAAAATGTGGTATAATTTCCCCTCCTGACCCGAAAGTATGGCATTGGGAGAAACAATTGTCTTGAATTCCTGCGGTTTAGATCTTCAATCTGTTCAAAAATCCATATGAAAAGAAGGAAAACCTCCATTTATATCAAATTTGAGTAAAATTTCCTGTCCAAAAATTCCAAAATATATAAAACAGTGTACAAATCCAAGCAGAAAAGAAGAAATCTGTATATAACCCCAAAATTGCAAAATTACCTTGTACATGACTAAAAACATCTGTCTGCATCTTGTACAATACAACGTAATGCGCAGAGCATGAAGACATTTAACTTATCCTTTAATTATAATTAAAATATTTATATGTGTGCATGCCATCTGAAGAAGTCTATTTTTCATAGTACCAACCCCTCAACAATAAAATGTAAATGTATCGACAGGAGTTGAATGAAATATATTAATATTACACATTGGAAAAGCTTATTTATTGATTATCTTTTAGGGGGAAAATGATTCACATCGTTAAAAAAAATCTAAACAATAAAGTTGACTCAATTTGGTTACATCTTTGTGCCTTTAACCTAACTTGCTAGTTTGGACCACACCTTGAAGATATGGTTATAGTATGAGAAGAGTTGTGGGAGGGCAGAGAACTCTGAGCACTTGGGTTGGAATTCTAGGCAGCTTCTACTGTAAGCTAGAAGGCCAGACCCCCTTTGATGAACAGAGGAAGGACTGAGGATGAACAAGCTGGGAGGAAATGGGGTAGTGGGGTGTGAAAACTTTGTCACAGGAAACAGAAGGCAGAGATGGAAATTTACATCATGTGATATCAGAAATCCAACTTCAGTTATTTCATAATTACATTTCTTTTGTATAAATAACTAAGCATAGCAAGACAGAAACTCTGTGTTCTCACCCTGGAGCTGCAGGTCTGTTAGACTGGGGTTGAGTGTGTCGATGTCATTGCTCAGTTCTCCATCCATCAGCAGCTCCTGCATGCTCCCTACAGCACTGTGGCTGGCCTGCAGGGCAGAGCTGTAGCTGGGTGGGGTGTGGGCAGGTAAAGGAGAGTCCAGGCTGCCTGTTCTGGGAGGCAGCCTTGTGCTGGGCTGCTGAGTGACAGGGGGGTAGAAGGAGAAGGCTTGGGGATTGGAGGGCAGGTAGGCGTGCTGCTGGGAGAGAGTTTGTGAACCATGATGACTGTAGTGGGGACGCCTAAGGGGGGTTCTGGGACTGTAGGAGGGAGGCATACTGACTCTTGAGAACTGAGGGTATGTGTGGTTATTGAGGTGAACAGAGAGGGACTTCAGCTTCTCTGGTCTTTCCCCAAGAAGGTGATCCAGCTCCTCTGTGAGAAAAAGAAGCAAAGCATGATTCATTTTGACCCCCTAAAACCTAATGACCCATCAGTGGGTTCAGATTTCTTTTCTTTACTTGCTTTAATTGAAATAACTGAATAATACTATATTGCCAAAAGTATTCGCTCTTGTGCCTTCACACGCATATGAACTTGAGTGACATCCCATTCTTAATCCATAGAATGATGTCGGCCCACCCTTTGCAGCTATAACAGCTTCAGCTCTTCTGGGAAGGCTTTCCACAAGGTTTAGGAGTGTGTTATTCGCTCGTCTGCCTTCACACACATATGAACTTGAGTGACACCCATTCTTAATCCATAGGGTTTAATATGATGTTGGCCCCCCCTCTGCAGCTATAACAGCTTCAACTTCTTCTGGTAAGGACATCCCATTCTTAATCCATAGGGTTTAATATGATGTTGGCCCACCCTTTGCAGCTATAACAGCTTCCACTCTTCTGGGAAGGCTTTCCACAAGGTTTAGGAGTGTGTTTACGGGAATTTTTGACCATTCTTCCAGAAGCGCATTTGTGAGGTCAGACACTGATGTTGGACGAGAAGGCCTGGCTCGCAGTCTCCGCTCTAATTCATCCCAAAGGGTTTGTGAGGTCAGACACTGATGTTGGACTAGGGTTTAATATGATGTCGGCCCACCCTTTGCAGCTATAACAGCTTCAACTCTTCTGGGACGGTTTTCCACAAGGTTTAGGAATTTATGGGAATTTTTGACCATTCTTCCAGAAGTGCATTTGTGAGGTCAGACACTGATGTTGGACGAGAAGGCCTGGCTCCCAGTCTCTGCTCTAATTCATCCCAAGGGTGTTCTATCGGGTTGAGGTCAGGACTCTGTGCAGGCCAGTCAAGTTCTTTCTCATGTCTTTACGGACCTTGCTTTGTGCACTGGTGCGCAGTCATGTTGGAACAGGAAGGGGCCATCCCCAAACTGTTCCCAATTGGGGGCATGAAAGTGTGTCCAAAATCTCTCGGTCTGCTGAAGCATTAAGAGTTCCTTTCACTGGAACTAAGGGGCCGAGCCCAACTCCTGAAAATCAGCCGCACTCTCTTGCTCTGCTGAAGCATTAAGAGTTCCTTTCACTGGAACTAAGGGGCCGAGCCCAACTCCTGAAAAACAACCCTACACCATAATCATTAAGAGTTCCTTTCACTGGAACTAAGGGGCCGAGCCCAACTCCTGAAAAACAACCCCACACCATAATCCCCTGCATTAAGAGTTCCTTTCACTGGAACTAAGGGGCCGAGCCCAACTCCTGAAAAACAACCCCACACCATAATCCCACTTCTACAAACTTTACACTTGGCACAATGCAGTCAGACAAGTACCGTTCTCCTGGCAACCGCCAAACCCAGACTCGTCCATCTGATTGCCAGATGGAGAAGCGTCACTTCAGAGAACACGTCTCCACTGCTCTAGAGTCCAGTGGGGGCACTTTACACCACTGCATTCGACGCTTTGCATTGCACTTGGTAATGTAAGGCTTGGAAACCCATTCA
>JAILXH010268274.1:22749-33443 GCA_023558415.1 Piaractus mesopotamicus | reverse complement strand
GCTGTGTCTGATCCACTTGTACCAGCACAACACACACTAACACACCACCACCACGTCAGTGTCACTGCAGTGCTGATGATCCACCACCCAAGTAATACCTGCTCTAAGGGGGTCCTGCGGGGGTACTGACCTTTGAAGAACAGGTCCACCATCCTTCTCCAACCATGCTGCCATAAATATGAGTCCTGCTCCTACATTTTTTAGGATATGTGTTCTGATTGGCTGGCATTACCTTTTGTAAGTAGATTCTAGGGCTGCATGATATGAATGATTTGCTTTTCTGTACATGTAAAAGCATTTGGCAATTAATTTTGTGACATGTTTAGATGTTATCCTGCAAAATATTTAACATTTTTTGAGTTAAATGAACACTTTTATCAACATTCTCCGAAGACCACATCTGGAACTGTGACTGGTCATGGTGCTCCCAACAGACATTGTAATTGGTTAGAGGACTCATCAGCTTGCATATTGCAGCTTTCTGCAGTATCACTGTTGTGGAAGTCAGTATCACATTAAGAGTTATCAGATTAAATATTACGCAATCCTGGTACACTTGATTGTATTTTTATATTAGAGTATACTTAGGAGTATTTATCTTATACAGTGTGTTAGTATCTTTTTTTGTGTGGCACAGGCTTTTTCCCTTTTTTTCTTTTTTTAATAATATTGCCCAGCTAAAGATGCCCAATGTTGGGGCGTTTTGCTTGCTGTAGTATACAACCATTATTCTCTTTGACCTGAGTGTATCTGCTCCTTGTGGTGTTAGGAGGTGTGTTCTGATGGGGTGGTTGTACCTGGGGAGGAAGTGGAGTGTCCTGCAGTGATTGTGGAACAGGTGAACAGTGCAGAGGTGGAGCAGTGCTATGCTGCTCAGGTGCTCGTGTGCGACGATGAAAACACCTACGTCATGCAGGATGTGGCTGAAGAGCAAGTGGTGGAGACCGAGCTGCAAGACGATGGCACAGGTAAGCATTGCTTTAAAGGTTTTTGTGGATAATCTAGTAAACGTGAGGTGCTGAGGGTATTGGTTATATTTGCAAAATAGATGCAATCTTATATTGTATGCTGGGGAGAAGTGGTATCGTAGTAGACCTGAAGTTCCTGGAAATGCTAAGTGTGTTCCATAGTTGGATGGTTGTTCGGAGGATGGTTTTAGTGTGGTACTCATTTCAGATCAGTTTGTAATTGACTACTTGAATTGTGTTGAGTAAATCAGCTAATTATTTACTGTATGTAATTACGTAATGTCTGGATATGGCTTGTGGTGAACATAGGGGTTGGATTTGTTCAAATTGAGATGACCTAGTCATGTTGAAGTGTAGAGGTGAGCGATTTGGCAAAAATGTAATATTGTGATGCTTCAAGATATGTCACAATATTTATTTTAGCAGACTTCTGATAAGTTGGATCAGAGAAGAAAGAACCAGTAGTGCTACATTTTAAAATGTATCAAAAACTGTGAATACAATGATTTTTATTCAGTATTTGGTATCCTGGGTTGCACTAAATTTGACAAATTTTGCTGTCTTTATAATGAAGCATGTGATTTGTCAGTGTTCTGCAAGTACCAACGAAACACACGATATGTTCAGATAAACATATATTGTATTGTGGCATAATTTATCACAACAATATACATTGTCATATTGCCCAGCCCTAATAAGGTGCATGCTCTTTTAAATAGGCTGATACTCCAGCTGGTATTGTAGAAATTATCTTTCTAGACTGACATGGAACTCAGTACATTTTTTTCTTATGAATGCTGCTGATTACACAGTAAATCAAATAAAATATGCCATTAATATTTCTTTTTCTGGGAAGTGCGGTACAGCACATATCTGAGTACCCTTACTGAATCTGGTTAACCTTTTTCCTGCTGTACCAAGCAAACCAGACGTACGGGTGGAGCTACAGATAGTGCAGATCATTGATTGGTCAAACGCAGATGTCAATAAATTGTCACTCAAGTCACGTTTCCCAAAAAAACACTAACTAGACAGAATTGCGCTCTTATCACATAAAATCAAATACTGACTTAATAGTAAATCAGAACTTGAAGCTCCGTTGTCGCTACTGTTTGTGTTCGTTGTTAACACTAGTATAAGAAATCATATCCTTATCACATTAGTGCTGAAGGATTTTGGAAAAAGCTAATCGTGATTTTTCTAACCAATATTGTGACTGTGATGTAAACAGCAATTATTTTCTGCAAATTCAGGTTCAGTGGCTGCTGGCAGAGAGCCAGTTAGTCGTGTTGACGTTCACAGCATATGGGTGTTTACTTTTGATTGGTCTAACTCATGTACGACAGCTCAGAGGCTCTGTGTTACTAGGTTAAATTTCTCCACCTAAAACTTTAGCCAACAATGTTAATAATATAGGCTGTAAATAAATGACAGCCCTTGCAATTTGAAAATTGCATTCATTGAAATTGCGAGAAAAATAAACAGCACTACATCACACAACCTCCTTCGCAGTGTCTGCTGTTCTGTGGGAAACAGACACAAGTACTCAATAAGGGTAGTTCAGCATGAGGATTAGTAACCATAGAGTAAGGATGGGCAATATGGCAAAAATGAAATATGATGCATCAAAAAATATTCACGATGCATGGTATGTCAGAGTATGCAGTGTATTAAGAAATATTTAATTGCATGCTTTTTTTATATTAAGTGTGGAATGAGAAGGCTCAGTTGTCTGTGAGCTGAGAAAATGCCTTTTTTTCTGTATTGATTGGGGCAGCTTGCTATTGTGGTGAGCCTTACGGGACTAGTAGATAGCCAGTAATATAAATTAGGGTAAGCAACCTCTGTAAAATCTTGGAATGTTAATACTCTTACAAACACCTGTAATAAGTTTATTTATTTATTTATTTTAATTCTCCAATTGTAGTTACTGCATAAAAGCTTGGCAGCCATCTGTGAGGAAACATCCATATCTTTTTCAGTTAAAGGGCCTCATATTATAAAGAAATGAGTTTTCCTCATGTTTTATGTATATAAATGTTGGTAAAGTTTCAAAATGTACAGTTCACTCCCCAGTTCACACAGTCTATAAATGGAAACTAAGCTGCTTGAATTTCCCATAAATATTGTTTTTGTGATGTTATTAAAAAAACACATTTACACACATCCACCTATTCAGCCTGAAGCACTTCTTCCATAGTAATAAAAAAAATGGTATGTAAAAATTAACTATGATTGTATTTGATACATAAACCCACACAGATGTTGTGAGTGGACCACAAGAAAGAAAAAATGCAGGTTATGGGCCCTACAGTATATGCCTAGATAGTCTGATCATGTACAGTCAAAGGTTTGGCTGTTTTTGTATGCAGTATTATTACTGGATTTATTGGCAGGCCCCCTTCAGAACTTACAGGTAGAACTGTCTTAACTGAGTAAAGCATGTGGCACGTTTGCTAAAAACTATCAATTTTTCAAAAATTCTACATAATTAAATAGTTGAGATGTAAACAGTCATTCGGAGTAGTTTGATGTGAAATGCTCTGCTCTAGAGAAACTTGCCAAGTCAGAATTGTTTACAGTGAAGGTGATAAGAACCAGACGTCTAAAGAGTTTGATGAATCTGAAAGCTCCCTCACAGACAGCTATTACATGAAATTGTTAGATATATGTTGCTTGATGTCCAAGACAGTTTTATGATGGTTCTGTGATAGTTTGGGCTTGAAATGTATTTTAATTGATTTATTTTAATCCATTCATCCATTCCAGGTACATACAGGGTGTTGTAGAGTCTGTACGTTTCTTTACAACGAAACACTTCACGTCAAATCCCTCTGAAGGCATGTTTACATCTCAAGGACCGAATTATTCAGAAATTTTGAAAAATTGGCGGAATTCCCCTTTAAGGCATGTTCGCGCTCTCAGGGAAGCTATAGAGAGACATCTTGTGGCGGTTTTGTGGACATTCAGGCTTTTGTTACTTCCTTTGTGGAATGAGGAGGGAAGGCTAAAACGCTGGAAGTGAATGCAAACAGAAATCTGCTGATGGTTGTGGAGGGAAATGTGTACATTTATTAACGTACTGTTTAGAAAAGGGAATATCGCTTCCCTTGACTGCTGGATAAAGTTAAACACGGAAGCTGAGCTCTTTCTCAGAGGAAAATAAGTGTAGTTCAGCGGCGGAAGGTTTCCGTCGCGCTTGTGTGCACGCATGAACCGTTTCCGATGGGCGGCGGAGTGATACAGGTGTGCGTAACGGTGCTTCGCTTCAGAAAGTAGTCCTACCCGCGTCCGGGGGAAATAATGGCGACTCGGTTTGACGAGGAACCCGAAAATCAACTGGATTTACTCCTCAAAGCTGGTAATAAACAATCAGGGGGAAAGTGCGTGTTTTGTGCGGGCTTGGCAGTGCTGAGGGGAATGAAGGATGCAGTCTGGAGCTAGATAGATAACTCGCGCAGAGCGGTGACTCGAAGTTGGCTTTCTATTCGCCAGCCTCTTTTTTCGAATTTTCCCGTTCCACCTTAAAAAGTGCTGCAGTTATATTCTGGCGCCTCGGGTGCCAGAATGTAGCTGATGCCCCATTTAAGGTGGAACGGGACAATTCGAAAAAGGAGGCTGGCGAATAAGACGCTGACTTAAGCTTCGTTAAAGTTTTAACCTCCGATCGATGAAAGCAGTGAAAGTGGTGTTCTGAGTGAAGATATAGCTTTTGTTTTAAGTGCTGAGTTTGTTTTGTGTGCGGTTTTTCCTCTTTTATTCCCGCGTAGCGGACTGATGCGAACTGGGGGGGAAACCAGGAAGTTTGGATGTGTGTCTGTCTCTCTCGTGTTTGCCACGCTTCTCCTCTCACCACAACACACACGTTTGCAGGAGTTTAACCCATAAATAATCTCCGTTTCTGAGCTAACGTTTGGTACACCGTGCATTTAGACAGTAAGACGAGCTGATTTTGGTGACATAACGGTTTTGTGAGGGATTCGATTGATGAGACTGTGATTGAGCAGCGCACACGCTTGAAGATGGTTCTACCAGGGTTCTTTAATAAAGGCAGTGGTTATAGAGGCATTTTTGTCCTTAAACGGTTCTTCACATGGTGAAGTCGTTCTTCACAGTGATGGAAAATGTGTTCTCTTATAAGCTGTTGTTACGACGTCAAGCTTGTTACAGTAGGAGAACCCTTTTTGGTACCATATTGAACCGTTTTCTAAAAAGCTGGTATGCAACACCTTCTCCATCAGTCTGAAGAACCATTTCAACATGCAAAGAACCGTTTAAGCATGCGAATGGTTCTGCATAGAGCTCATGGTTACTTAAATAACCATCTTTTTAAAATGTGTATGCAAGCCAGAAGTGTAGCCGTGTTTGTTTTAGGTCGTTTTTCTGTCTTCTGTTGTTTTTCCGTCTTACTCTTTTACCGTTTCTCCTCTCTTACTGTAGTCGATAGTGTTGTAGCTTGTTTTCCTGTTGTTTTAGTGGACATATATGGTGATATTTGCCCGTTTGCCTGGTTGTTCTCTTATTTTATTCGACGAAAGTGGCTTTTAGTTTGTCTTTCATCTGTTTTCTTCTGTTTTGTGCATTGCTTCCTACACTGCGCCCGAGTAAAACGATTCAAAGTTTATTTAAATCAACGTTGATCATTATTATCGAGGCCACTTTTAAGCTTTGTCTCCATTTTTGACGATGTTTTGCTCGAACGAAACGACTTTTATGGTCTTTAAAGCGAAGTTTTAGTCGCGGGATGGTACTATTTTAATGCTGGTGGCGGAAGTGTTTGTAGGAGAGTGGGCGGGACCGCTGAACGTATTTTTATTTATTTAAATCTGTCTGCTGGCCAATCAGCAAGTTGTAAAATGAGAGTACGTCACCACACAACCAATCAGGTGAAAGGGCGGGAGTTGATTGACAGCGACGTCCGGGGAGTTTGTAAACATGGAAGTGGTCGTGTATGCGTGAGAGAGAAAAGACGGAGGGCTCAGTATTAATGACGTTATAATTATAAAAGTAATAGAAAAACAGTAACAGTATTAACACGATCTTTTACGACAATAAATACTGTGTTTGTTTTTGTAAAAGTTGTTTAGGTATTGTTTCTGCTTGACTCTTTATTTAGTTTATTTATTTAATTTGATTAATTCAGTAGTTCAAAGATGTCCATCTCTGCTGTGATCCAGGTTTCAGAAGCGGGTAATTTGGAAGGAGATCATTAAAATGTACACCAGCTCTCTGTTTTTAGTGACTTGTTACAATATAAAAGACCTGTATGTACTTTTGGAAGCAGATTGTATGCAAATTATATAAAATTTAAAAAAAAAAATCAAGAGTCTCAGTGAATCGTCCAATTCTTATTTCTCTTTGTGTCTCAGACTGTCTGTAACACCTGAAAAAACATATTAAAAATAAATATATTGAAAAAGTTAAGTAGTTAGTAGTTAACTGCTCACTCTGAGAGAGACGGCCCTTTCACATCAAATGAATTTGTATTTACTTTTTTTTTTTTTTTTTTGAATGTGAACAGGCTGGTGAAAGTGAACAAGAGAACATCATACAAGTAGTAAAAGTACCATGATAAAAGTAAGCTGGTGACAACGATTTGGCATCCAGTCAGTTGCTTATTATTGTGCAGTTACTCTGCACAAGTTGGTGTTTACAGGCTGTAAACTGGAATAAATCATCTTTTTATATATTATATATGTTATATGATTAGCATATTGTATTGCAAGTTGTATTGCCCAGCACTACTTAGACGCTAATGAGCAAATGGGGATTTCCGGGGGCTGGGAATATACTCTAATTGTAATGGGGAATTTATGCCTCTCTCGTCTCTTTCTCACTTTTAGTGGAGGTCTCGGTTCAAGACAAAACCATCGAGGCAGCCGAAGCTCTGCTACACATGGACTCTCCAGCTAGCCTGCATGGAGACCACAGCCCAGGTACTCAAAGTTTCTCTCTCTCTCTCTCTCTCTCTCTCTCTCTCTCTCCCTCTCTGTCTCGCTGGGTAGGGTTACTCAGTCTGAATCTTGGGGCAGAATGCGTGTGGTGCAGAGTGGGAGCAGAGCGACATGATTTTGCCTAGAAAGCCAAATGGCTATACAGGAAGTGAGGAGTGTCTGTGTTCACTCCAAAATTGCTCTAGTACCGCTCCATTACGTTGGCCAGTACTTTTTTCTCCACACTGACTGCCTCTGCGTGACATGAGTGATGCATGATTGCTACAGCTCACACACGATGGCCATTCATACATAGCATTTGTGCTGCGGTACGGTTCAGAACCTACAAAGTTGAAATTGCTACCAATCGCAACAGAGCTGCTGTTGCACACAATTAGCCTTGTTTTGTGCATTTTACTGCACGAATGAGAGAGAATGTTGTGTTAAAAGCACATGCATTTGTTTACTCTGGGCAGTTTTCTGGCTTGTGATTGGGACATTATTTCAAGCCTATACCTACAGAAGAAAACCTATGTAGCACAGAATGTTTAACTATGTTTTTATTCAAATAAAGCTGTTATAATTGATAAAACGGAGTGTGAATGTTTTCTGTATACATAGACATACATTACATCTAACAGGAATGAGTCGCATGTAGCAGGTTTTCTCTGATGTGTGAGTAAGGTTTGGGAATGGAAAACTAGGAGCGGAGTGATTACAGAGCACTTTAAGCAAGGAGCAGAAATATCTGCCGTTCCAGTCTACTCAGATACTTCATCTTGATACATACATACACAAAACGGAGAGCCAGGATTAGCACTGGAAATTTTTGTGTTTTCTTTGCTCTAATACAGTTGATTTCTAGTGTTTCACATTCATTTCTCAGTGTTTGCACTGTTGTCTGTATGGTTGTTCTCTCTGTGCTTGTGTAGAGGAATTCCTGTCTGAGATGGAAGTGGAGGTGAGAACTGAGGAGATGGGGCCCGTCGAGGACTCCATCACTGAGCTTGAGCAAAAAGATCTGCAGAAAAGAAAACGAGGTAACTTACACACATGCTGAGCTGCTGGAGGTTT
This sequence comes from Piaractus mesopotamicus, assembly GCA_023558415.1. Taxonomy (NCBI): domain Eukaryota; kingdom Metazoa; phylum Chordata; class Actinopteri; order Characiformes; family Serrasalmidae; genus Piaractus; species Piaractus mesopotamicus. The sequence goes on along the minus strand of JAILXH010268274.1, from coordinate 25,468 downwards.
ACATGCTGTATATTTTAGGTGTACAGTTAGGGACTGTAGCTCATCTTTCTCCATGCACTATTTATGTTAGTCATGTTTTGACCCTTTATCAGTGGTTAGTGGTTAGCCACAGGCTCTCACTGTTGGCTTAATATTTTGGTTGGATGACAGTACTTAACCCAGCAGTGACACTGAAGTGTTTAAAAAAGCCCAGCAATGCTGTTGTGCAGCATATACTCACACTGCTAATCTATCTCCAAGATTTTGTGTAATGTTTTTTTTTTTGTTCTTCTTCAGCAGGGCGGAAGCCCAAAACGCCACGAGCTCACTGTGATGGCTCCCTGGATCTCATTTATAAAAGGAAATCGAAAGAGAGCAGGGGTATGTGTGCGTCTGTCTATATATGTGAGAGACGAAGACTTGTTTATGCACTGATTATTGATGCATGTATGGTATGTATATTGCAGGCACCACCACATATCTGTGGGAGTTTCTGCTGGACCTTCTGCAGGATAAAGAAACTTGTCCCAAGTATATCAAATGGACGGAAAAGGAAAAGGGCATCTTCAAGTTGGTGGACTCAAAAGCAGTGTCCAAACTGTGGGGTAAACATAAGAACAAACCAGATATGAACTATGAGACGATGGGAAGGGCACTCAGGCAAGTGCACTTTGTGCGGTTACGGCCTACATTCAACTGATAGATAAACAATGAAGCGGTCATTTTTTAGTGTAGGTTGTAGCTCTTTTTTGTGATTACAGCTTTTTTTCAGGCAGTTTTCAATTGAATTTGTATTTGTTTGTGCAGGTATTATTACCAGAGAGGTATTCTTTCCAAGGTGGAAGGCCAGAGACTGGTGTACCAGTTCAAAGAGATGCCCAAAGACATTGTTTTCATTGACGATGATATTGATGACAGCGTCGATAAGGGAAAGAGACAAAGCCCCACAGCAGCCGACTGCACTACTCCTAAAAAGAGGAAGGGAAGAGTGTCTCCTGTGTTACCTTCAACACCACTCATCAGCATCTCCTCAGGACCTGAAGGCCTTGTATCTGTGCAGCAGTCACATGCTACCACGCCAACTGTCCCCAGGTGAGACCTGCAGAGATGATTTGTGTCAGAATTGAGGGACACAACTGATGTGAAACATTTTCATGTCTCATTAAATGCCTCATTAAAACTGCCTCCGTCTCTTTCCCTCTTACGCTTTTCTCTCTAAATGTCTTTTTTCTTGTTTTTTTTTCCTCTCTGCCCCGATCTCTTTCTCTCTTTCTCTCTTTCTCTACACTGTTTTTTTCTATCTCTTCACTTTCAATGTTTCATTCTTGCACATTTTTCTGTAAATCTTTTTTCCCCTTTATTTTTCTCTCCCTTTTTTTCTTTCTATCTTGTTCTCTTTCTTCTCTCCTTTGTGTATATTTCTGTAAATTTTTTTCCCTTTTCCCTTTTTCTTCGTTTCTGGCTGTCTCCCCTTCCTTCCATCATTCCGTCCGTCCTTCTTTTTTTACTTCCTTCCCTCCATTCTTTCTTTCTTTCTCTCTCTTGCTCTCGCACATTCTCGCTCTTACACTTTTGCTCTCTTTCCTCTTAGAACGGTGAGGCTGGCCATGCAGGTCCCGGTCCTCATGACGACGCCCCAGGGTCAAAAGGTCTCCACAGTAACAATCAATTCACCCACCGGTGCCTCTTCCATCCTGACGACTGCCAGCCCGGTCGCCGGGGGCAACAGTGCAGGAAAAGTCATGCTGCAGGCAGTGCCGACGCTGGTCCCCGCACAGGGCCAGAACGGAGAGCGGATCACGCTGCAGCTCATCACGCTCCCCGCGGCTCCGGCTAAGGCAGGCGGCCCCATCACCCTCCGCACGCTCGCGCCTGTCACAGGACCCGCCGCCAGCGCCCAAGTCCTGCAGCTGGCCGTCCCAGCCACTGTAAGCGCTACTGTGAGCCCCACAGTGACTGCCCCCGCCCCACCTGTCACTGTAGAGACAGTTCACGTGCCAGATACGAAGCCAGCCTTGTCTGTGCAGGATGTGAAGATCATAAAGCTTGAGCCTGTGGAGGCTGTGATTCAGAGGCTGGAGACACCAGCAGAAAACTCGCACACAGATCAGGCCAGCACGCAGAGCTGAGACAGTGTGCACAGAACCAAACAAGCAGCATTTAGAGCAGAACTGAGTTTTCTCTTATGTATTTCGAACCACAGCAACTGCAGAAGGCCTTTTAAAATAGGCAGTGTGGGCATCAGGTTGGACTGAAGTATTTCAGCAATGAAACCAGCACTACATACAGCCTAATCCTCCCTTTCACGTTAACACTATGTTTGACTTCAATTAGTCAATCCCCAGCCTGAATATGTATTATGAAATGGAGCAGGGGAGATGCTGTATTTTTCTTTATTGTACATTTTTTTCCCCCCTCTGTACTAGACCTTTTGACCGGTTTCTAACTGAGACAGACCGCCTGAGCTGTGAAGTTATGGTGGGAAGTCGTGCCCAGTGCTAAAGGCAGAACTGAGTTTCATAAACCAGAAAAAAGAGATGCTTCAGTTTTCACCAGCTCACCAACAGGAGTGGAAGGGACTCTGTACATAAAAGTGACCGAATACTCGTAGCGAACAAAAAGTTAAAAAAAAAAAAAATAGAAAAAAAAAAGAGCAGCCTTGAGTCACAAATCTTGTTTTCCTTTACATCACAATTGTATGAAGCTGATTGTGCTTTGCTTTTTTTCCTGTGTAAATATG
>JAILXH010268272.1:0-11793 GCA_023558415.1 Piaractus mesopotamicus | reverse complement strand
TTTTTTTTTTTTGCTTTTTAGCTTAAATACAGAGCCCTCCATAATGTTGGTGTGAAAGCCTCTGAAAGTCATGTAGCCCTCCGGGTCAGACACACACTCGGACTCCATTTCCCAGAATCCCAGGAGATCCCATGACTCATAAACTTCCTCAATCCTCCTATCACCGTTCACAATCACCAGAGTACTGATATGTTGCACCTGTTTTCCATGTCATATGACCTGTTTAGTTGATTTTAAAAGCCCGGGCTTTAGCTTAGCCTAGTTGTGAGATGCTTCTCTTTGTAGAGCTACTGAATGTTTCTTGTTTGTTATTGTTTGCTGTTTCGTGTATTGGACTCTGATCCTGGATTTGCTGGCTTTGCCCTTTTGTCTTTGCCCTTTTTGGTTTTAATTGGTTATGTTTGTGCTTTTTTGTCTTTTTGCTCTTTTGGATTTGACCCAAAGCTAAATATTGGAACATTCTTAACCGTCCAAGTCAGTCACCTGATCTATTGAGCATGACTTTGATATGCTGAAGAAAAACCTAAGGGGAGTAGCCCCCAAAACAAGCAGGAGCTGAAAATGGCTGCAGAACAATAGAGTGTCACCAGAGAAGATATTCAGTACCTGGTGGGTGGGACACTTCAAGAAGTCATTGCATGCAAAGGATATGCAATAAAGTATTAATCATGACTAATTTACTTACTTACCACTGCTGTGTCCCCAGCGTTATGGTGCAAATAATATGGGTGGGTGGTGCTGTGTATAAAAAGTGCTGTGATACCCTTTATTAAAATCTGAGAATGTGCGCTTTAATCACATGTGAATCGTTTGAGTACAAATTTAAAACTGTGGAGTACAGAGGCAAATAAAAATATATGCTTTTGTCCCAGACATAAAAGAGGGCACTGTATAAAATAAGAAAATATCATAAATGAGGAATAATACAAAGTTAGAGCCAAGCTTTAAGAATACAATATTTTTTTAAAAATCTGACCCAGAGGACAGAAAAGTTCTTCTGGAACTGAAAAATGGGTCAAACACATGGGTCAAACAACTTTTTTGCATCTTTAATGTGTTTACTGACAGCTCAGACCTCAAAATGCTGATAACACGTTGAAGTTCTGGATGTTTAGCTAAGCCCTCTGAAGTGTGCTCCTTGGCACTGATCCCAGTATATCCCGCAGAAGCCCCCCACTGAGGCAGTCTGTGCTCCCTTATCTCAAAAGAGGGTCAGTGGGTCTGAGAGCCATGGGAACCCCCTCCCTGCTGGCACTCTAGCCAGCCTTCAAGACCTGCGAGCATGCCAACGCGAGGCAACGTCCCAGGAACCCCACTCGCCATGACCATGGCAAAGGAGAGCAATTAAAGCCCCGTGCCTCCATATTTAAGGTGAAGCCCGCTCTAATCAGCCATCCTGGACCCGCTCCACCAGAGCTAATTCCCACAAAAGAGTGAATGACAACGTTTGTTATCTCATTCATACCTTCAGAATGAGTTATCTGTGACGCTCTGTGAGCGCCTTCTCTCTGCCAAGGCCACTGGTGGCTGGAAAGTCATTAGAAGCTGCCAACCAGAAGTAATGCCCTTCTGCTTTATCGACTAGCATCCCAAAGCTGTCAGGACGTACTTCTCCAGCGTGAATATTGCGCAGTTTAAAAAAAAGGCAAAATGAGTTCTCTGGAGTGATGCCATAAAAGAACCACTTTTCCACTGTCGCTATTGTTGATGGCACTGTAGTTTCGTGAACGTTTGGCATTTGAAATACTGATATTGCAGAAGTGGGCAATATACAAATGAGCTTCTAGCCAATCACTGACTGCATTTATTTGCTGAGTTTAAAGGCTCACTTCAAAGTCTATACAGTACATACATAAAAACTAAGCTGCAAAAACAGATTGTTTATCCACCTGTTTAAACCTACCGCAGTTTAGCTCTGCCCATTCACGCTGATGTAACAAGCAGTGTTTCGGGTCTGACTGCGTATCGTGCCTCATTCAAAAAGTAGTCTGGGCTGAAATTAAAGTAGTCTGGGCTGAAATTAAAGTAGTCTGGGCTGAAATTACTTCAGTGGGTGTAAATGCATGGGTTTTTGTGACATCACAACAATGATTTCAAAACAGCTTCCATATATGGAGTGTATGGACTGGAGTGAGTGGTACATTTTGAAACTTTAACAATGTTTACATACAACATCAAACTTTTTTATTTAGGGAAAAAAAGGAAATTGTTTTTTCTATGATATGGGCCCTTTAATTAACCCTGTAAATATCTAATTTCTCTCCGTTTGTGGATAGTTTAGGTGTGTTTTTTTTTTTTTTTCTTTGCAAAAAACATAAAATATCACAATTTGACTTTTTTTCCAAATTATTGTTCAGCTTCAATGAACAGTTATTTGCCGCTCGTTTAATGCGGCATGGCATGGTATGAACCGCAAAGGCTTACTCGTCTTTCCACTGATTATTATCGATTATGGCGCACGATTTTACCTGCCTTGATGCGATTGTGTTCGCTCATAATTAATTTTATCTCATTTGTTTGGCTGCTGATGTTGGATTAGTTTTTGTGTGGTGATTTATGGATGTGAGAGTGTTAATGGGGAAAAGAATGAGCAGAAAGCTAGAATATGCCTCCATTCGAGTGGAGGAGTAGCCTTAAATCCGTGTGATGTCACTGAAAAAGTGAGATATGTAATTAATTATACGTTCATGTCTGCACTGTATTGTAAGCCTGAATTTGGTTCTATGCAGCAAAGTTCTTGTCCATTTTTTATACATTAACAATATGTCTTCCGGGGTCAGAAAGCACATGAGCAGGTCTACTTGAGATTACTTTAAAGGGAGTTTCAACAAAGTTTGAAAGTTTCAAAGTTTCTGCATAATTAAATCACTAAGATATGAACAAAGTCATTCAGGGAGGTTTGATGTGAAATGTGCTGTTCTTGAGAAATTTCAGAATTGTTCACAGTGGTGGTGATAGAAACCAGACATCCGGAGCATTTAATGCTCCTGCCTAAACACTGCCTGATGCCTGAGACATTGTTTTGCGATGGTTTTGAGAGAAACTTTTGGCTTAAAACTTACTTTTTAAATTCTTTTATAGCAGACAGGTACATGCAGACCATTGTAAGGCAAAATATTCCCTGAAAGGAAACTTTTTCAGATTTACCACTGTTTTACCATCATCAACATCACTTCTCAAACTCAGGAAGCGCATGTAATTTAAATGTAATGTAATGTAAATAAAATGGTTATATTTGCGTTGTAGACATTATGACCCCTGGGTACCATTACCACCACTGTAAAGAAAGAGTTGGTGAGTCTTTACAATCATCCATTTCACATCTGACCACATTGGATATCTTTGCTTGCATCTCACTAATTGACTCATACAGCAATTTTGACACATTCAACAACTCACCATGGTTTGAGACAAGTTTGTGGTGATTTAGGCTTGTTGCTTGCATGTTGCTAATTGGTGGGATATAAGCTTCAGTACCCTCATAGACTAAAGAAGTAAATGTTGGACACCAAACACATGTTGTGTGGTTGACTCACTGTGGGGTAAGAGGAAAACAGATGTTGATCGTTCAACAAATTATTTTTTTTATACTAAGATAAATGCAAAAACACATCTAAATCTCAGTACTATAATTAGAATAATATCCATGCTTTCCTACATGAGCTGTTGTACATAAGCCAACAAGTTGCAATTAAAAACCTTTGCATGTCAGTGGGCCTTGCCTGTCCCGGCCCCTCGTGCGCTAGTGTTTGGCTCCAGTGCACCTGTCTCTCGGGGAACAGAAGGTGTGACAGCGTTTCAAGCAAACACTTCAAGCGGCCGATGAGCCGGGCACATGGCAAAGCTCTTGAAAATGAAACAATGAGCCTGAGAGTTAGAAGGAGCGAAAAGTAAATGGCATGCTTGCTGCAGCGAGTGTGTGAGAGACAGGTTATTTCATGCGTTGTTGCTTGGGGGAAAGTGCAATCGCTGTAATTTGTGTGGCATGGGATTATTCAGCGTCGCGATGCACATCTGCCGGATTCCATGGCTGCCGCGGAGAGCGGCCGGATTCTTAGGCTGACAAAGCTAAGGGTGCTTAAAACTAATTTGGCTGATTTGTCCTCCCAGAAAGCTGCTGGCTAAATCAGCGGGTTATGGAGTCAACTTGCCTTACATAGTTTAGCATTTTTCCTTTTGCTAACACACCCAGTTCAACTCAGAAGAGACTTGTTAATTAGCTGATGAGTTGAACTGAGAGTGTTGAGTCCAGGGAAAAACACTAAAATGTCCAGAACAGGGATACTTCAGGACAAGGACTGAAAAACACCGGACTGAAATAGAATCCTGAGGCAGAGGCAACAGTGTATTCCACGTTGTGTTGCAATATTCTAGAAATGACTTGAGGCAGTGTTTCCAAACCCGGTTCTCAGGGACCACATATTTACTCTATCCAAGTTCCCAGTGCCCCCGAACCAGGGTGGTTTTCAGCTGTCCACTCATTTGAAATGCAAGTATTAGATCAAAATGACCCTTGTGGTACAATTTTGAAGATGTTTCACCATTTGTCCAAGGAGCATCGTCTCAAACCCAAGGATTCAGCCAAGGAACGCTGCATTTCTTGGCTGTTACATCACCAAATGTGGCTGAGAAATGCATCCTTCATTTCTGAGTAATAAAAAAGTCAACTAGTGTGTCTTTCGAGACCACCGGTGACCCACAATTCTCCACATGCAGCACAAAACCGTTTGACAAAAATGACGGAAACAGTTGCAAGTGGTGAGATGCTGTTACACCAGAGTTTGTAATAAAATGCAAGATTTAATTTAACATTTTAAATGTAAAATTTACGTGATCAACTCTGTTCAGTTCATAGCAGCCTATCAGATTTGGCAGACAAACAATGCAAATGTGTTGCATTGTTTACCTCAGTGACTCATGTTGTGTCAGTACATCCTGCTCAGGCTATGTGCATGAGTGATCACTGAAGAGGAGCCTTCATGTACCAGTGCTAGCACGGTCTCTTCTACCATGGCTGCAGCGTTTACATTGAGACACGTCTATGGTTTCCCTCTCTTGGCTCCTCCCCTGGTCCCACCTGTCTTGTTTGTTTCCCGTCCTTTCCCTATTGTTTCTAGACTTGTCTCTTGTACAAGTAGCCACTTATTTCCAACATTCCTTTGTCTAGTCTTGCGTCATTTGTCCTGTGTTTCTCAAGTAGCATTGCTGCCGAGTGTTCCTTGTTTCTTTGTTCTTTGAAGTTTTTCTTTTGCTCAGTGTTTTTGACACTTTTTCGAAACATACATCCTGCCTCAGTGCCTCTCCTTCATGACGATTATTTAAAATTAACATTGAGAACTTTCCCTGACAATTAAGCCTGAGGTTTAAATGGAGCTGTGAGTTCAAGATTGTATCACAGGTCCAGACACTTTGACTTACTACTATAGATAACTGTAACAGTGTTAACTGTTCTTTTAAGCATAGAGGTGGAGCAAAAATGTGGGCCACTTTGGGGTTGGATTTGGAAACCTGACTTAAGGCAAAGTTCCCAGTCCTGCCTGCAGATGATGAGTGACATTGCCTCAGTGAAGCCATTGAGAGGGGAGAGCAATCCTACCTTGGGTGTCACACATTGCATGAATTTTATGTTCCATCAACTTGTTTGCTACTGACCTTTCCAGCAAGTCCAACCAATGAGTTTAACTGCAGCATGTGACGTGGCAAGGAGGGCAATGCTTTACTTGAACCCTGCTACATTACATTGACATAACTATGCCTTAAAGATGCCATAGGCTGTCATACATTGTCATAACTGATTGCGTTTAGTAATATAATAGTGTCTTATTAGCATTATCTGTAACTGTCATGGAGAATGCCTTAATGTTTGATGTCATGACAGCTTATGTCACATGTTAATTTTTGCTTTGTACTTTTGTTAGCAATCAAACATAACATTGGGCCTCATTCAGCAATATCTTAGTAAGTTTTTTTCCTAAATTTGTTTTTGAGAAAGGTCCCAAGAAAAAGTCTATGTCAGATTCATGACGTGATCTTAAACCACAGAACTGTCTGCATCTTTGTGCTCTTGAGTAGGCGTAGATTATGTTCTCACCTAAGAACAAATCCCAAATAAGAAAACATTGGTGAATATCAGAATCTTCGTAGAAATTGCGTAAGTGGGTTTTAAGAAGAAATTTCTTCTTAAGAACATTTGGTGAATGAGGCCCAATGACAATTTACCCCTAATGGGAACAGGACACTGTAATATTACTGTAATATAATCTGTCATGGTAACTCCTGACAGCAAATGACCATGATGTGACGTGTTTATGGCATGGTTATGTCAGTTATAGCAGGGTTCAAGGAAAGTTGTGCCACAGGAAGCAGCTCACTTTGTAAATGGCAAGATACTAGTTCTTTTTATTTTGCAGTGCAGTACCCCACAGTCTAACCCAAAATATGCCTCACATTGCTGATTGTGGTTGTGTAGCTCTCTGATGAGGTTCAGCTTGCTGTTAGATGGCAAGAGAGTGAAATTTTCAAGCATCCAGGCTTTTATTCGCTATGTGTTCTTTCATCTTTACCAAAGGACAACCAGGGCCAGAATCTGGCTTTGTTTGAAATTTAGACACAGTATTGCATAACCCTGCATCTGGTGGATGGTTTTTCAAACTTGCTGCTTATCTGCAGTGTCTTGATGATGTACCACTCCATAGCACAAAATCTGTAGGCAGGTCTAGGCATCCCTACCCCCTACCAGACCACATTTCTTTCTGTTCCAGCTCCAAACCTGGGACAGATAATCAAGGGCTGTCAGATTATAATTACTTGGCTCAGGTGTATTGGAAACTGGAAGGGAGCCAAAATATACCCAGACCTCTGGACCCCAAGAATCAGGAACCTCTGCTAGCAGGCATCCTGAATTGCACAGTATACAGTCAGTGCATCAGCTACCGTGTTCTGTCTAACCTGTATATGTATTAGCCATGATTCCCCAACTTTGCCATTAGAGCTTTTGATTATTTGTGCCATTTCACGCGTAAACAACTCATTGGCTCTGATTTCGTTATTCAGAAGTGGGGCCCATGCATTATTTAAGGCAAGGAAATTCATTTGTGTAAACAAGCCGTTGAGAAAATCTATTTTGTCAAGACCTTTTCTCTCTCTGTGCCACAGAGTAATGTGATGAAATAAGCGTTGTTTTTCCTCTGCGGCGCTAAGCCACAGTTGTTCCAATCTCCTAGAGCTTGTTCGTCTGAAGCATTGCCATGATAAGACAGTATGGACAGTTTAGCCCTTAGTGCCTTAGCCACAGTTCCTATGTTGCCATTTAAGCAGGAGTTTTATAGGAATTATTCAGGTTACATTTTATCTGCCTCTTGGCAGTTAATTCACTATCAGCAAGCGGTTAATAATGACCGAGTAAATACAAGCTTACAATTTAGAAATGTTGTAATTGTATTTATACGATGTGTTACATGATATAAATGTAAACATACCATTTAAAAATGCGCTATAATTGTATCTATATGATTTATGTTAAAAACTGTAATTTTATGGTAATTTACGATACAATTCACAGGAACATACTGTTTTCTTAAATTGCAGTATTTTATCGTATTACGCTGTAAAGTCTGGGAGCTAATGCCTATTTTTTAACTTTGTATGGCCTGGGTATATTATTTGTAAGCACTTCCTAAGGGCAAGACAGTGGTTATTAAGAATAACCAAGGTCTATTTCAGTCTTGCAAATTTTCAAATGTAACTAGTTCTTTGGAAGCTATTTCCAGGTCAGGTTAGTAAAGTATTGATCATGAAAGATTAGGACACACTTTTTTGGTCTTGTAAATTGATTAATAAAGTTCTTGTTAATGTATTTTATCATTTCTACACTTTTTAAAAGTAATTTGTAAATATTTGTGAGCTCCTCCATTGACAATTACAGGACTCATACAGATGGCTTCAGGCCATTTCTACTAAATAAGTTATATGGATGCTTTCTTCAGGTACTTTTCAGTATTCAGCTCACTAAACCGTGCCATGTTATAAGCACCAGCAATTTATTATTACACTTTCAAACATAGTTGTAAGATGAGTTGTTAGTCATTTAAGTGAGTTTTAATTAACGGAACATACAGACATATTCTAAACATTTTAAAAGTATGAGTACACTTGTGTACCACTGAAACCATTTAATAGCATTTACTAACACAATTCATTAAGTTTGCAACTTTAGTTATGTTTAACTGTCAACAAAAAGTTAATAACTACTTTATAAAGATATTATTAACACATCATATAAATATTTATAGAACATTTTTAAATGTGCTTACAAATTATATGTTTATTATTACTATTGCATTATCAGTTGCTTGCTAATAGTTCATTTTTAAGAAGCACATTGAAACATGGAAAGTATTTTGTCAAAAGTACGCTTTCTAAACTATCATTCACTACCTCTTGGATTTAGAGGGCTTGGAAATGGCATTGAACAAATTTTACAAAAATTGAGAGCAAAAAAAAAAAGTTCTATTATACATTTCTGCTTAAATCAGTAATGTTTTTGGCATTAACAGCTTCAATTTGATATGTATCACTATTTTGCCTAAAATGTCACCAAGCCTTTAATTTGTACATATGAGACGTACATTTGACATGTTTTTCTCATAGCTTGACATTAAAATAAATGGGGAAAAAGTCAAAGTAGATACAGACTGTAAATCAAAAGCAAATGCAATTCATAATGTAGTAACGATATAATAATTCTGTAATCACATTTCAATAGGGTAGCAAAACAACAGTAATAACTCTAGATTAAGGCCTAATCATTTGTAATTGTGAGTTTAAGGATTAGACTTGAACAACACATTCAATTTATGTTGCTGTCATGTTTTATTCAAGATACAACAAGGTAGCGTGTCCAGATATGTCTTTATATCTGACAGACACGCACTGTTTGAGAGGCCTAGCGGGGATTTGCTCATTCTTGCTCACAGATGTTTACAGAAACATGAAATAGGTCAGCCTGAGTGTATCTTGTCTGTCTTTGGTTATATAAGTCTGGGGCTACATTGAGGGCAGCGGTGTAACGCGGTCGGATATGTACGTACTCTAATGACGGGCCTTCACCTTGTTTCTGACCTTGTCCGTGTCCGTCTGCTCAGGTTGACCTGGAAGTAAACGGATTTGTCTGCTTGCTTGTCGTTTTTATGGCTCAAACCCACCGGTCCTTGAGCGCAGTCGGTGCGCTGTAAATATGGGCTGTCACTCCAATGTCACTTCCTTTCCTCTCTCTTTCCCCACTGCTTTTTCTCCCTGAGGCTGGGTGTTTAATGCAGCCCTCAGGATGGAGCCAATGAATAAATGATTGTGATTACCTGACGGTGGCAAGGAAATTGGAGGGCAGGGAGAGGAGAGGGAGTGTGGATGCCCCCTTCACAATGCAGGATATGTTGTTCAATCGTTGCACACACACCCAAACACACACACACCTTGTAATATGTGTTTTTGTACACATGCAAGGACATGTGTTCATACGTATGTACCATAAATATTATTATATAAGTAACTACCTTTAATAATATGTCTTAATGTGTTTTACAGTGCTGTACAAAAGTCAGACAATAACCATTCATATATGTATTTAATGGCCATTAGTGGCCACAGGTTATTCCTTTGTCAAAGTCAGGAAAAAAGGCAGATATTTAATAGATATGAAGCCTCAACAACTCAATATAATATCAAAACTTTTCAATATTTAGTGTTCACTCTTTGTAGCTTCCATTCTTTTCAGGAGACTTGCTTTCAGTTTTTAAATAAATCAGCAGGGATTTTTTTCCACACCTCCAAAGTTCAGTCTTAGAAGTTGGTTGGATTTACTGCTTCGCGCAGTCCAAGTAATCCCAATTACAAATTTAGACTCATCAGGTCTCAGATGACCAGTTTTGGTGTTTTAGTGCAAATTTTCTTTTTTTCTGTTCTCAGTAAGAGCTTCTTGACAGCTACCCATCCTTTCAGACTCATAGCGCTGATGGACAGAAACACCTGTGGATGTTTTCAAATCTGAAGCAGCTTGATTTTCTCTCGCTCAAAAATGAAAGTGCGTTTTAACTGATGGTTACAGGTTTGATGATCTACTAGATCTTGCATGGTTGTTTTGGAGTCCTGTTTTCTCTGTATGTATGATTTAATAGTTCTTTTGCAATCTCTTGACACTCTTGACTTTTCCCTGCCTTATGCAAGTGGATTATCTAACGTGTAATCTCATCAGAAACATCTCATTTAGCCGTTTCACATGAGAAAGATGTTTGCAAGGCATCTGAGGTGAGTTTGGGTGGTTGTTTGTGTGGATGTTGGAGGGGAATGTAATGTCAGTGACTCCTTGGGGAACGGCGTTTGTTGGGAGTACACAGCTGTCACTGGTTGGTTTAAGATTCGCAGGAGGGGCGAGTTAAAGCGGCAGTTGGTGCATAAAAGTAAAGAATGGACCAATTAAATACTGATCAATCTGATATTATACTTTGAGATTGTCGTGTAATTTCATATAAAACACTGAAAATGGATAGCTTGAATGTAATGGCTGTTTTGAGTGGAAATCAAATAAAAGGATAGTCTCTGACTTTTGCACAATACTTTGTATGTAAGTGTCCATATGGATTAATAACATGTCCCATATAAATTATAAATATGCATTTGCCAATATGTTATCAGAATGGTCTAAACCCACCCCTAACTTTAGCCTTAGTAACCAAAAGAAATGGTTGTGCTCTTTCAGTTTAAAAATGGCAGCTGCTGTTTTCACTAATTTTTATTTCCCTTTACACTGTGTGAACATTCCATGATAAATGGACCAATAGAAATATATTCCAAAATCTCTTGAAATTAAAGTATGTTACGTTACATTTTTCCCTGTCTTAGAATTTTTCAAAACAATAAAACAGGTTGGTTTTATTTATTCATTTGTTTGTTTGTTTATTTTATTTATCTATTCATTTCTTTATGTATGTAATTTTTTGTACATTTGAAAATGGCCTAACGTTTTTAATCTGACCGTAACAAGAGCACAGGGGCGTGACTAGGTCTGGTATATCGGGCTATATATTAAATAGCACCATATCGTTTTACGATTAAAATAAGAATCACTTAAAGAAATTTAATAAAAGAGTCGACTCCAAGCATCAGAGTCTTTGGCTGAGAGACTCCTACTCGCAGATGTGTCAGAGTCGAAGGGTCGACTCTTTTGGATTCGACTCTCCGTTACTAGCTGGGAGATGAACGTAGCGTGAACAGGTAGTTTAGCGAGAGCGCGCTGCTGCGAAGAGGAAACTTTGAAAAGAAGCGAAAAAAGTAAGCCATATGTTCCCCTTGGCTGTTTTATGGTGTTTTACACTTCAACAACATCTTAGTCGAGTTAATAGTATAGACTAACATTAATCAAATTAAAGTGTTAGCTTGGTATAGGTAGCGGCACTAACGGTAACGTTAAACAGGCTAATTTGTTCACCTGGTCGTTAACGTTTGCTAGCTAACCTAATGTGAACGTTTGTTTATGCTAGAAAAAAAAAACACATTCACGTATTTATTCATTATTTGACCCATAACGTCGCCACACGCTAAGATTAGTGGACCGTACAACATGAGTTAATCACCTGTTGACCGTTTGTTAGCTTGGTTAATTATTTTTTGCCGAGGCTGAAGTTGGCCTCTTATTTGAACTTTCCGTTCCACCTTAAATGGTGCCGCAGAACGCAGGTGCTTGAAAGTATCTGCTGTAATTGCGGCGCTATTTAAGGTGGAACGGAAAATTGGAAAATA
>JAILXH010268253.1:8145-18321 GCA_023558415.1 Piaractus mesopotamicus | reverse complement strand
AACAAAGTATGCAGAGAAACAGATGGACTACAGTCTGTAATTGTAGAACTACAAAGTGCACCTATATAGTAAGTAGTAAAATGGACAATGAGCGTAGAAACAAGGAGGTGGTCATAATGTTATGCCTGACCGGTGTGTGTGTATAAACAATTACATTAAAAGCATGCACATCAAAAACAATGATGTTTAAATAAATAGTTTTCCATTGTAGCACAGGATCACAAGTTTGATCCCTCCTAACATTCCACAGTCATCATACTCTTAAGCAAGGAAGTAAAGCCATTGTCCACATAAGGTGGCCTGTTTTTGGCTTCTGTTTGATGCTTTGGGTTCAAGTTTGCACTAATTCAGAATATAATAATACACTGAAATAATAATAACCGTTGCTTAGATGTAAATAAATGAAACTGTTTTTCTGAGATAATATAAGCCAGATTTGCTGAAAGTCTAAATGAGTCTAAATGGCTCATTTAAACAATAAATTCTGTTAACGACAGACTTGGTATTGTCATATGCTACTTTTAAAGGGTCCATATCATGGAAAACAGGATTTTCTTCACTTTTTTGAAATGAAAGAGTTTAATGTAGTATGTAAGCATTGTTAAAGCCTCAAAACGTACCGTTCACTCCCACATTTTTGATTCCACTATTTTTGTGGTCATGCAAACTAACACATTTACATATAGACACATTCAGCTTGCAGGAGTTTTTCTCCACCCATTCACGCTGACGTTATTAAGGAGTTTTTCATTGCTACTCTTTGAATGAGGCAAAGTACAGGACAGTCCATTGGCATAGGTCATTTGCATATATGTACAGGCCATTTACTTACACATGTATATATGTTTAGATGTAAACATATATATATGTATAGGTCATTCACATATAAATTTATATATGTCATTTACATATATATGTATAAGGCACGACATATGTTAATGAAAATGAATTATAATTGTTGCTGGTACGTAAAACCACACAAATAAATGGGGAAAAGATAACAAGAGGCATTAGACAGTATTGAGATTTTTATTGAAAACAATCGTTTTTCACATCAAATGGTGATAGAAAAACAAAAGTGCCGTTACTGAATGTAATGCCCAATTGTTCGATGATTTGGCTGCCAAAGATTATCACTGGTTCTGTAGATTATTTAATGGAAAACAATAATCACAGACAGCAGTAAATCCACATTGAGCTGAATTAGTGCTTAAGGCCTATATCTACAATTATTACCACAGCGTAACAAATAGTTCCGTTGGGTTTCTCAGTAACATTCTACAGGACAGCAACGAAACCTCTACCACCAAAGCAAAAACACAAACTGAAACATTGAGAAACAGAAAGAAATAAATAAACTTTTTTTAGTGTTTGGAAGAATGTTTGATGTAAACAGTGGTAAAACTGGTCTACAAGCCACAGGAATGACTGGACTCTCCAGCAGGCCTACGAGGCGCAACTAATATGACAAAGCAGGCCAATGACAGTCTCTATAGTCCATATCTTCGCTTCTGAATCAACTCCTGCGTCGCCTTCTCTCCAGTAAATGGGTCAGTACCATTGCTGGATTTCAGTAGTTTGACATACACAAGTGCAGCTAGTTAGCGTGGCAGTTCACATTGGCAAACAGTCGACACGCTTCTCAAAATTTACACCCAAAGAAAAACAAAATACAGTAACCCAGGTGAGGAACACAGGTGCAAGCAACCACAGTAAAATTCCAGTTTCTGGCAGTGCACCTCGAAGGGAAAACATCATTATTAAGATGGGCAAATTACAGTATGTAATTGCTGTATTTATGACCCATTGTACTTCATACTTTAGGCTCATATGTTTATATGGAAACTGAAGCAACCTCTGCTGAATGAGGATTGCTGAAGACTAAAGATACAGTACACTGCAAAATTCAGAGACCACCCTTCATTTACTTAATTTCCAATCAGTACAGCAAATTATTCGTAATTCAGGAGCTATTTGATCAGAGATTTGATTGATATAAGATAATCGACTTGCATAAAGAAGGAGAAAGTTAAATGGAAATGAGAAAAAAAATAGGAGTATCCAAAACTGGAGCTCAAAAAATTAATAAAGCTACGGTGCCTCCTAACAACCACCTGGAAGACTCGGTAGACACCAAAACTGTCCCCATCAGATAAAAAGCGCTTAAAGCTTTCATCTCTGAGAGAGAGGAGAAAATCAAGCTGCTTCAAATCTGAAAACATCCACATCCATCCTTCCACTGTGAGAAGACAACTCAGTGCTAAAGGATGTGTAGCTGTTCAAGAAGAACCTCACTGAGAACAGGAGAAAGACACATCAAGCAAAGATGCTGCTGGTGTTCTCAGGACTGACCACCCCAGAGTCCAGACATCAACATCACTGAATTTGGGATTATTCGGATGATAAGAAGCAGTGTAACCAACTTCTATCAATTGCTGACACTGTTTTTAGTTTAGTGCGTTTCTGCTTTTATAAAATAACTTAATAGCTGTTCTGACAGTATATAAAGTAAACAAGGGTGGTCTCTGACTCACATAGCACTGTGCAAAAAAATCTTGGATAACTTTCTGGGTCATGCCCAAACTGGCCACTAGATGGCTGCAGAATGCCAGGCAAGAAGGGAGTGGTTCCAAGTTGAGGTCTTTCATGGCTACGGCTAAGTAGTGTGGGCTCTTCAACAAAAACGTAGTGTTCCATTTCATTAAATTGAGGCTAAATAAAACATAAATAAAACGTACCAAACACTCAGACACTCGCACATAAATAAAAACTACAGTACCTTCAGCTACCACACAGAGGCCAAAGAGAACAGGACGCAGAGGTGAACTGTCCACTTTCATTTTGCTTAACTCACCTAACCTGGAGAGGTTAAAGCTGCAGTCAGGAGAGGCTGCAAACGGCTGACCAGGTTTTTTGGTCAAGCTACAAACTCATGCTTCAAGACAATGCATAAACTGTGTTGATTGCGCTTTGTGTTAGTAGAGTCAGCTGGTTCGGGCACAGCCGCAGCACTGTTTCAGCATTCTTGACCGAGGGCTTGGGGTGCGTTTGGACAGTCCTCGTAAACTGGTAAATTTGTGAATTTCCGAGCATGCAACAGCTGTTCCAAGAGCTGATAAAGTAAATACAAGTAAATGCATGGAACTTGCTTAAGTTGACTGGTGGCAAAGTGCACCAGCACATTCAATGTATTTTTACAAAATAAAAGTACCAATGGTGACTATATCAGTGACACTTTCTGTATCATATTGTATGTAAATGATTGTAAAATTGAAGGGGAATTTCTACCAATTTTTTAAAAATTCCATGCAATCCAATCATTAAGATACTGGCTAATTTCAAGGGAAAAAATGTGTGTATAATTAAATGGTTGATATGTAAACAAAGTCATTCAGAGTGGCTTGGTGTGAAATGCTCTGTTCTAGAGAAACTTGCCAAGTCTGAATTGTTCACAGTGGTGGTGATAGGAACCAGATGTCCAAAGAGATTAATGCCTCTAAAAGCTCCCTCACAGAAAGCTACTGCATGTAATGGTATGAATGTGAGACATCGTTTCGCAATAGTTGTGACATTAGCTTTTGGCTTAAAATGCTTTAAAATCCAGTCATTCAAATATTATCCGTTCTAAACGCATTTTCTAGGTTTAACATTTTATCATTATCAACTTTATATATAAAACCCAAAAGAGTGCATTCGTTGCTTTGGACAGTAAATAAAATGGCTACATTTGTGTTATTGACATCATGACCCCTGGTTCCCATCACCACTGTAAAGAAATCTGAGTCTGCAAGTTTCTCTACAACAATTACATATCAAACCACTCTGAACAACTCTGTTTACGTCTCACTGAATTATGCAGAACTTTTGAAAAATTGGTGGAATTCCCCTTTAGACCTAAAGTAGTGATTAGGCAGGGCCTTTCAGTAAGCAACCAAAAATGCATTTCTTTCTTTGTAGTGAGAGATGACATCATAATAGTCCATCACAGCAGATATACACATGATACTGTGACAGACTTAAATTTACTGGTTTCCAGTGACCACCTGAACGCAAAAAAACGGGTATTTATGATTCGGTTGTGTGCGTTTTGTTACGAGGACCATCCAAACGCACTATTACCCCACATGAACCATAAGCGAAAGTTAAAAAGGGTGGACATGAAAGGCTCTCCAGACTTAATGCTTAATATCTATTGAGCATGGATTTACTTTACTATGGTCCACTGTCCAACCACGTTAGCCCCTGTAAATAATATCATTCCTCTTCTCACCCGAGTGGCTGCAGGAGGGAAGAGCCAAAATGCCGTCCGACGCAACAGAACATAAACCATAATTAAATTACCCTATCCGAAGAAGAAACCGACAACCATAGAGGAATGAAGTGTGCTTGTGAAAACATATGTGCATTAGTTCACTTATTGCTCTCGCTCGTCCTTCTCTTCTCATTCATCCCGTCATGGCCAGATGTCGTTCAGGGGCATCTTGGGAACGTGGACATGCATCTCCATGGGGAGCTCGGGGAGGCGGTCCCGTCTGTAGGTTATCGTCTTCTCGTTGGCGGTGGGTGCGTACGATGAGTTCTGGTAGAAATACAGTGGATATGATAACAAAGCACATACACAGAACTAAAAGTAAAATGCATGCAGTGTAAAATGTACACTGCCTGTCAAACACTTCGGGACACATAGCTTTTTAAAATGTCTCTAATAAATGTTTTCATTGCCATTTTGCAAAAAAAAACTGACATATTACATAGAAAGTTGTTTAAATCTTGCTATTTTTGAACAACTGACAAATGCCCTACCGTAGGAATAACGCTTTACCATATACATTTTATCCACTTGTTGTGATGTCAGCACTCATCAGCAGTTTCATCGTGCATCCCTCCGGCTCTAATGCTTCTATGAACTCCATCTCCCAGAATCCTCTGGGAGATCATGTGCCTACTGACCCGCCACAGCACTCCGATCATTGTTTTCACTCAGTCCAATGCTAATCTGGTTCACCTGTTCTTGTTGTCACATAACGAGAGGTAGTTCGTATAAAGCTCAGGCTTTTAGACTACTTTCCTTGTGAGGTATTGTTTCTTCTGGTGAGAACTACTGAGTGTTTTTTCTGATTGCCTTTTGAGATATTTTCACCTTTTCTTGGATCCTCTGACGTTTTGTCTTTCCCCTTTTGGATCTGGTTGCCTGGTTATGTTTGTCCTGTATTTTGACCTTAGACCTGGATTTGACTATTGCCTGTTCACTGATGCTGAGTTGAGCCAAACCCCACAACAAGAAAGCCTTATTTTTCATTTTTACCACAAGCGTCTGACTGGTTTGATTTCGTTACAACTTTCAAGTGTTTAAACCACTTTTGGGCCCAAATAGTTATTATTCAAAGAAAATAATTATTATTATAAAAAAAAAAACAACAACTAATTGGATGAAATCTGTATTTAATACTAAGGAGGACATTTTGATGATCATGGAGCTGAGTGTTGAAGCTAAACATACCCAAAAAATTCCCACATAGCTGCAAAACATATATTGTTTTTAATTGAAAAGCAATACTGAAAACCAAATCACACAGAAGGCAATGTGTCCCCAAACGTTTGACAGGCAGAGTGCCCAAAGAGTGAGAGGTTTTTATGGATATTTATCAACAAAAGAGTTTGATGTGTTATGTAAACATTAAAGTTTCAAAACACACTATACACTCCCCAGTCCATACACTCCATATAGTGGAAATAAGCTGCACAAACAGGCTGTTGGATTACTTGTTTTTTGTGATGTCACAACATCTACATCTACATTTATCCGCCCAATCAACCAACAGCAGTTTAGCCCCGCCCATTCACGCTGAAGTTATAAGGAGTGTTTCAACCCAGACTACTTTTTGAAGGATGCACAATACAGCACAGCCAATCAGCACAGAAATCATTTACATATATCAGCCTTAAAGGTACAGTAACAAAATAAGCCTGTTAAATTCTATGGCTGGAAAATGGCCATGTAAAAATTAATAACAACTCTTTTGGTGCATAAAACCACACAAATGTAACGAGTGGACCTCAGGGAAAAAATTTAAATACAACAAAGATGTATGATATCGGCCCTTTAAGATTAATAGCTGAATAATAATCCCAGGGTTTATGGGGTTAAAAGAAACCGCAGGCTAACTGTTCCCATCACTGACTCACACATACATACGCAGAATAAATTACCTTATTGTTGTCTTCATATTGCTCACTGTCTTTTACCCTCCGTGACCAGCCTTTGTTCCAGAGAAGCAGACGGACAACAGCCAGGATGCCCAGGCCCAGGACCACAGTGAGGAGGAAGACGCTGAGAAAGGTCTTAAAGTACCGCTGGCTCGACATACACTCTGAGGAAACGTAGAGAACCAAAACCAGAGTCAGACCTAACGCAGTCGTATTAAATATACACGCTAACACGGCAAAACAAAAGTGAAATATAGCAGGCTTGGATGTTATTAGCATGTTAGCCTTTTGATCAGCTATTCCTTGGGTGCCCAAACCTGGTCCTGCAGATCTACTACCCTGAAGAGTTTAGCTCCAACCCTAATCAAACACACCTTATCCACGTAATGAAGGCCTTCAAGGGCATCTGACCATTAGAGCCAGGTGTGCTGCATCTGATCTCTCCAGGGTGGCAGATCGCCAGAACCAGGTTTGAGCCCCCTGAGCTGTTCTTTTCAATTTCTTTCGTTTTTTCTCTTCAAGTTTAATTACAGTCTGTGCAAAAGTCACAGACCACTCTGTTTTATTTCATTTCTAGTCAAAACAGCCATTAAGTACAAATTATCCATTTTTAGTATCAGAAAAAAGATAATAAAAATATTTAACAGAATAATCAGAAGCCTCAGCGGCTAAATATAATATCTATTTTTTCAGCGTTATGTCCACTCTGCCTTTATTACAGCTTCAATTCCTTTCAGGACAAAGAAATCAGAAAAGAAATCGGATGACTTTTTCCAAAGCAATCTGCAGAAATATTTTTCCACACCTCCAAAGTTCAGTCTTAGAAGTTGGTCGCATTTTCCGCTTTTCGTGATCAAAGTAATCCCAAGCACATTCAGTGAAGTTAAAGTCTGGACTCTGGGGTGGTCAGTCCATTGTTTTGAAAACACAGGCAGCTTCTTTGTTCAATTTGGACCTGTTCTTCTTTGTTGTATTATGGCTTCTTGACAGGTACACATCCTTTACTTCCTGTTTATCTGATAGGGACAGTTTTGGTGGTCTACCAGGTCCTTTCTACACTGAGCAACAAGCCATAGTCAGGACAGAAAATGGACAAACAGAATGGTTCAGCAGTCGGTAAGGAGTTAGCCAAGGCTGCAGGCTATCACCAGAACATATAATGAGAGAAGCAGGACTGGAGGAACCATGAACAAGCCATTCAGATGTTTGAAGACCCAGTCTATCCATAAGATCACCAAGGGTCAGAAATGACTTCATGGTGCTTAGAAAAGAAAGGATATTCCAGAGAAGCAACAATGACTTGATGGTGCTTAACAATAATGATAATAATAACAACCAGGTTTTGCATGATTGTTAAGAGTCCCATTTTCTCTGTATCATTTAAACTTTGACTTTCACTTTCATTATGCAAGTGTATTATCTAATGTCCTCAGAAATAGCTCCTGAAAAATGAATAAGTTATACTTAATGGCCATTTGGACAGGAAATTAAACAAATGAAGGGTGGTCTCTGCACAGTACTGGGGATAACATATCACATCTGAAACTAAGGAGATGAATATGCAATCTATTTAGTTACAGTGACTCATTTTGGTGCAGATGAGTTTCAAATAAAATCATTCAACTGAAGTCAATAAAGGACAAATGAGTGCCAGAACTGAAGAAAATCGATTCATAAACACATTAATCAAGCAGATGTTTACATTAGCTTCAGTGAAGACATCAGCAACAGCTGGAGAGCGGAGCCCCGCGGGCTTAGCGCCGACATGAAAGCTGGCTGGATGGGCCTTAAATACAGCTGTCAACCACAGCAAGGTGAGATCCAGCCGTTTTACAGATCTAAAGCCTCTGCTCCCCGCACATTCCCGATTGTGAAATCCAGTAGGCTTGGCACCGGGCCACCAATCCAAGTACAAAGAGGCTAAAGTACTGTATTGACATTTCGGCGTGTTGCCATGGCGATCTGGCAGCGGAGACGGGGAGAAGGACGCTGAGGAAGGCAAGGGGAGCGAGGAAGAGGGGAACAGGGATGCACACATGCACACAATGGCCTACACTGTTTCCAAAACTCAAACCGGGGGTGTTGGGTGCGGTTGCTGTGACATTTGCGAGAGTGAGTTTGTGGGTGAAGAGAGAACATGAGTGACACCAAGAAAGAAGAATAAGCATAACAGCTAAAGAAGTGATGGCAAACTGGAACAATTAACCCCTAAAAAACGATGGTTTAAACAAAAATCTGTCACACTTTCCCCCAACTGTGATGCAGCTGATCAGCCAAGACATTTATGTCAGAAGTTTGCTTATAGCACTTAGTCACCCATTTAGCACTGAGCAACTACAGCCACGCAGTCAGGGAAAGACCGAAAGGGTGTCTTGAAATCTGATTGGCCACCCCAGTGGCCCCATGTCGTTTTTCTGTTTAAATGTTCTGGTCAGACGCAGCTGTGCTCTGCCCACACATACATCGTCAGAAGTTTCACTTGCAAGACTAAACGCAGCTCGACTGTGATGCCATTTTCAAGTATGACTGATATAAAAACCACCGTAACAATGTTTGATCAGTACCATTGTTTTTCAAAGGGCAATTCCACCAATTTGTCAAATTTTCTGCAATTCAGTCATTCAGATGTGAACAGTTATTCAGAGTGGTTTGATGTGAAAGGGTTCATTGTAGAGAAACTGACAGACTTTTTCACAGTGGTTGTGATAGGAGGACCAGGAGTTGTGATGTGCGCAATGCAAATACAGCCATTTTATGCATCAGCAGTGAACCTACACATGTCATTAATGACTTGGAAAAAGTCTGGTTCCACTGACTTACATTCAAAGTAAAGTAGGTTGATAATGATAAAATAGTGGTAAATCTGAGGGTTTTTTTGCCTCACAGCACCCTGCTTGTACCTCTTTGCCAGTGAAGCTTTTAAAAAAATATGTTTTAGTCCAAAAGCTTATCTCAAAACTATCATAAAACAATGTCTCAGGCATCACGCAGTGCATTCATAACCACTGCATGTGATGACGTTCTGTGAGGAGCTTTTAGAGGTGGACATCAGAACAATTCTGACTCAGTCAGTTTCTCTAGTATAGAGCATTTCCAACCAAACCACTCTGAATGACTTTGTTTACATCTTAATTTAATTATGTAGAAATCTTTCTTTTGCTTCAGGGTTTATTGTACATATGAATGTATGAAACAAATAAACAAAATTTATATTTCACGTGGTTAATGTTGTTAGTCTGTTGACCAAATAAAGAGAAACGGCTGGTCCAAAAAGGTTTAGCCAGCCTTAAACACTGTTACTTACTGAAAATACACATTTAAATAATAATTAAATGATAGTAAAATCAAATTCACTACTGTATCCTTGCATTAAATTGTAAAAGAAACACTATAAATATGACTCTGGTTGTAACCAAGGTATTGGAATGGATTCATGATGTATTTGTGCTTTGGTTGAATCATGAAATGTGTCAAGCTATTGTGTTTATACATTTTTGATCACCTGACATTCATTAAGTCTCACTATGTCATGGCCATATGAACTCTGAGTCCCACTTTGGCCCCCCAAGTCAAACTGTAAACAGAAACATTAGCTTCACTGAGTCTTGTACAGGAAAAAACAGGTCTAATAACTGAACAATAAGCCATATAGCAGCATATGAAGAGAAAGAGAATGAAAAAGCAGCTCAGTATCAGCGGCCTGTGGGCTTGACAATGAGTGTGGGAGGACAGAGGACAGTGTGTGGAGCTCCAAGCCTCACCGGCATGCCTGCTAATGTGCAGCTGGGGTCCGTGTGTTGCCAGCTCCATGTGGAATCTGAAGAAGCACTGGTCTCTGCTGTGGTACAAACAGTACTTCCCTCTGATCAGCTCTGAACAACACAAAGCACAACAGCAACGGTCAAAAGCTCCCTTCAGAACAAGGGTTTTTTGATGACTGTGGGTCTTTTACATGTTATAAATGAATCG
>JAILXH010268218.1:40137-51327 GCA_023558415.1 Piaractus mesopotamicus | reverse complement strand
ATGTATATATATATATATATAGAGAGAGAGAGAGAGAGCACTGTTGTCAGCACAAAACCTTGTATCTCCAAAATAGTAGCTTTATAGGAGAAGGAAAAAACATACCTTACTTTTAATGTAAGTCAATGGAATCAGATGTTTTTCCAAGTCATTTTGGGCCGTTTGTTTTGGTCCATTCATGAAATTTACAGACAGTGTAAAGGAACACAGGCATTTTCAAATGATGTCAAAAACTGAAAAATGACAAAAACCGATATATGATGTTCCGAAAGCAGCGATATATATATTAAAGCTACGTCATCAATTTTGGGTATATTATTATAAATATATTTTTTACTCACCACAAGATGCTACAGATGGATCAATTATTGAAAAACTTCCAAAGGAAGGCCATAATGTACCACATATTATTTTGTCTGTGCTGTAATTTTCTTTCTTTCTTATTAAAATCAAGCACTGTATTAAACTGTATGAAACTCAGCCGTTCCCCATGTGCACCCTCAGTCTGCTGAGCATTCCTAGGCAGGCACATGACTTAAGAAAACAAAAAAAGAACACAACACAGAACGCAGTGCGGGTGGTGATTATACAGACGCTTAGCGAAGCCTCCAGTAATATGTGGCTCCGGTAACCTTGACAACCAGCCTGACGTAGCCTCGGTAAGCTCCAAAGGCCAGTCTTGCTCAGAACTTCTCATATGAGTGGAGTTCTCGCAGCTCAGTGCTCCTCTGCCTCCTCCTCAGGCCAGGTCAGCCATGCATCTTTCTCAAGAGGACGGAAAGGTAGAGATTGTGCTGAAGGAGAAAGAAGCCACGGGAGCATCATTTGAAGTAAGTGCAGCAGTCATGTCAGACCAAAACTGCACACTCATGCCGGCCTAAATGCAATTTTTTAATCACTTGCTTGTTGTTTCAGCAACACATGATTAAGCACGTGCTCTGTCCACTGGCTGTTTTCTGTACTGAAAGTGGATTAAAATTTGGCAGATTTTGGAAGGAATAATTCCCATGATTTTTTAAATGTCTGCATAATTAAATGGTTGAAACTTAAACAGTCATTTAAAGTGGTCTAATGTAAAAACAGTACATTGTAGAGAAACTTAAGTTTTGATACACTGCAAAAAATAGTATCTTGTCAAGTAAAATGATCTTACATCTAGTCAATTTATCAAATATTTCTCCTGTTGAGATTGTTGTAAGCTTAATTTAAGATTATTTTTAAATGATCTCATTATATTGGCAGATAATTTTGCTTGTTTTAAGAAATGTGCCAGTATAATGAGATAATTTTACTTAATAAAATTACTTCAAACAAGTAAAAATGTCTGAAAAATAAGTTATATAATCTTAGAATAAGTGCACAACCATCTCAAAATAAGAAATATTAGATGTATTGACTGGAATTAACATAATTCGACAAGATGCTATTTTTTGCAGTGTAGTGGTGCAAATAGGAACCAGGAGTCACAACGTCCGTAACACATACCTCATAGCAATTTTGTTGTATCTAAACAATCAGTCTCTTCCCAATTTTGTACAGTATTTAATATTTATAATGGTAAAATAGTGGACCACGCAAAAATAAAATCATTGGCTTCTATTTTGCCTTGCAACAACCTGCATGGACCACCCTGCCATGAATCACTTTTTAAAAATATACGTTTTAAGCCCTGAATTCAAAAGCATCAGGCCATGCATTTGTAACCATTTTGTATAACTTTCTGTGTAACTCATTAAATGCCTTGGACGTCTGGTTCCTATGACCACCACTGTGAACAGAGCATTTCACTTCAAACCACTCTGAATGACTTTTTTTTACAACCCTGCTTCCAAAAAGTTGGGACGCTTCCGCCATGTTTTTTCATCTCAAACTTGATTTTTCTCAGATTACATTGAGCATTAAGGAATCTCCTACTTCCGTTCAAGAAAATAGGGCTAATTACAATGGATAGGAAGTTTCCCTTCAAGATGACAAGGACTATTTTCATACTCTGGGGTAAGGTTGCATGTAAGTAACAGGACTAAATGCGGCTTTAGGCCCTTTCTGGAACAAATCAAAGAACACATCTTTCACTGGATCCCGGAGGGATTTTTCTTACAAATCACATTATAGTTATTATGCTGCCATTCACTTTATACTGTACCATCATACAGAAGAAGAGTCAGGAGGAGCTATAATTTCTGCTCGGATATGATTTTTTTATCCAAAAATGGCAGAAAAACCAGTTGAAAACCAGGCAAAACAGCAGGGAGGTCATAGGAGAAAAGTCCGGAAAGAGAAAAAGGCTAGAATATATAAGGCATTAGTAAACCTACAAAAGCCTGTACAGGGTTTTGCTCTTCCAAATGTATATTACTAGCTAACATAAAAACGTACATATAAAAATTTAATCTTGTTTTCCCATTAAAGTCTAATCATCTGGGAAAATTTTACAGAAACAAATGTGACAGTCCTGCAGGGAATTGTCATTTGTCCTCCATATTCATTTGGCTCAGTGTATTTTAAATTTTATTTAAAATTTTACAACTTTCAATGAAACAGCCTTAAACAGCATCAAAATGTGCAGAAGTGTGTTCTCTGTAGAGGATGTGTTGATTTTTTTTCAACAAACTAAATGTGTGATTTGACCAGGCATACCAAAATTGCCATATGTAATAGGATGCAACCTTTGCTACAAGCCAGTTTGTGAAATTGCCCTGCTAAATCTGCCCTGGTCAACCGTAAGTACTATTATTGTGAAATAGAAGTGTCTAGGAGCAACAACAACTCAAAGTAGTAGACCACACAAATTCACAGAGCAAAACTACAGAGTGCTGAAGTGCATAGCACCTAAACATCGACGATCACTCACGAGTTTCAAACTGTGTCTAAAAGAAACACCAACACAAGAAATCATCAGGAGTTTCATGAAATAGGTTTCCATGGCCAAGTAGCTGCCCTCAAGCCTAAGATCACTGACCTCAACCCCAATAAACCGTCCAACTAGCTCCTATAGGTGTGATGGTCAAGTGTCCACAGACTTTTGGCCATATAGTGTAGATCTTGGTCAGAACATGCACGAATTCTTGAGAAGCCTCAGCCACAACACCATTGTGTTCATGTTCAAGCTGCCAATATATCCCATGATTACCTGGCTTAGAGTATGTCTTGGGTACTACACTGCAGGATTCAAAAACACAAGACAAGTGTTTGAAAATAACTTCATTTTTATGCCAGGGCATTATCCTATAACCATAAATGTAAAGCAGCTGTTATGTTATGCCACCTGTTTCAGATACATTATCACATTCAAAGCTGTCAGTTGTATAATGTAAGTATGCAATTTTGATATTAAATGTGTCCATATGACCTAAAGAGTTTTAAAAGCACCTCTGAGCACTTTATCCATCTTAGCATTGTCTTCACGGCTGCACATCTAAGGTTAATATGCTAAGGGTAGTGAATGGTATTGTGTTGTCAGCAACTGAACAGATTCATCTTATTCAGGTCATTCTAGTTCCATCGTGAGGAGTTTTTTCTTCAAATTTTAGTTCAAATTTTAGTGGAAAAATAACACATAAAATACAAAATGTGCTATGATTTTTGCACAGGCTACATTTTACATTTTATTTTTCACAATATGTTAAATTCAGCAAATAAACAGTATCTGTGTGTCAAAATGTGCAGAAGTGTGTTCTCTGTAGAGGATGTGCTCACTTATTTTCATTTAAACAATCAAAACATGTAATTTGACCTTGGGCACACAAACTTTTTTGCATTTGTAAAATTTGTACTCCAATATACGAAAAACAAACTTGGAGAAAATTTGTACGGTGTACTGTGACAGTGGGTGGGTTTACATGCACTTAATAATCCGATAACTGCAGAAAATCAGATTTTGTCAGTAATCCGCTCAACGCGTTTACATGCACTTGAGTAACCAGATAATAGGAAAACTCCGGGTCTACATGAGTCAGGCAGTAATCAGATTTCTGCTTTGCAACCAGCCAATAAACTCACAGAAGGAGACGTGACGTAAATGTAATGTAAAACTTAAACTTCACGCTGCAGCTTTTTTTTTGTTAAACATCGAGCCACTTTACCTGAACATACGAACATGCATCATCTAGAAGATGAAGAATATTTAAATCCTTCATTTCGTCAAGCATGTATTTGGTTTCAGCGCCGCTCCAAAAGTGTTTTGCTGCATCTCACAGCAACGCTGCTGCCTTATTTTTCTGTTTTGTGGAACTGTTTTCACACATGCACAGACTGACTCCAAAAGGAATCAGAGTAAGGGTATATATGTACTGAGAAATCTGATTACTGAACTAAAATCCAGCTCTCTTTATCAGATTTCTAGACTATACTCCAATCTAAGAAATCAGAGTGTGCTATTTACATGGCCATTTGAACAATTTGATAACTGCAGAAATCTGATTCCGATCAGATCAGATCTGATTATTGAGTGCATGTAAACGCACTCTATGTCTTCAAGCATCATGTTATTATTTTTGTCATATAACCCAGTCTTAAGCTGATACATTCCAAAAGATGATACTTATATTTTACTCCTTGATTGTGACAATCTTACTAAACTACCTCAGATAGTCCACTTGTCTTACACTGGGTATTAAGACTATGCTAAGCTTACCTGGCTCAATAAAGTCATTAGGTGGGTGGAATTCATCTAGCAAATGCAAACTGAAATCAGCTCCTCGGAGCAGTGCTGGAATATAATCAGCAGTGAAGTCAAGGAGATATCTCTCCTACGTCTGGGAATTTCATATTCCCCATTTAAACCGATCTCTAAAGTTTATATATGAGCATCCATAAACTTTAAAGGTATAGTGGGTAGGATGTCGGTTAAAGTAACACCAGGAGATCATAATAAATTGGTTCCAACCATTCAAAAAGCTACCGGCCAACATTTGTCCTGAGTTGTTTTGCGCAGAGCTTTTTTATGGCCCTGCCTAAGGTCCAGTTTTTGCTTCAACCATTAAAATGTTACAAAAATAAAAGTAATAAACTCCAATTGTGGTCGAAACAACACCTGTAGGCCATTTCTAGCACATGGACACCTGGACAATCGCAAGAACAGGATCTTGGACTTGACTAGCTGTAGCGCTTTTCTCTATGACGACTGGAGTTTTAGAATAATAAATATCAGCTGTATGAGGGGAATCCCACTGGGTATTGGACAGAGCTGTGGTGTCCTGGTCCAGCTTGCTGCTGTGTGTTCTCTGGGCACAGTCATCTGGGCACACGACAAAGGCCTGGAGCTGAGAGGATTTATAGACTTGTTCTCAATTAGTCAAGCTCCAGCTGGGCTTTCAGTGCAGATTCGGGTCTTCAGTGCAGAGTCAGGCCCTCAGTAGAGAATCAAGCTTTCAGTGCAGAGTCAGGCCCTCAGTACAGAATCAAGCTTTCAGTGCAGAGTCAGGCCCTCAGTACAGAATCAAGCCTTCAGTGCAGAGTCAAGCCTTCAGTGCAGAGTCAGACCTTCATTACAGAGTCAAGCCTTCAGTGCAGAGTCAAGCCTTTAGTGCAGAGTCAGGCCATCAGTACAGAATTGAGCCTCAGGGCAGAGTCGGGCCTTCATTACAGAGTCAGGCCTTCAGGACAGAGTCAAGCCTTCAGTGCAGAGACGGGGCCTCAGTATAGAAACAAGCCTTCAGGACAGTCAGGCCCTCAGTACAGAATTGAGCCTCCAGTACAGAGTCAGGGCTTCAGTGCAGAGTCAGGCCCTCAGTACAGAATCGAGCCTTCATTGCAGAGTCAATCCTTCAGTACAGAGTCAAGCCTTCAGTGCAGAGTCAGGCCATCAGTACAGAATCGAGCCTTCAATACAGAGTCAGGCCTTCAGTACATAGTCAAGCCTTCAGGGCAGAGTCGGGCCTTCAGTGCAAAGTCGGGCCCTCAAGACAGACTCAAGCCTTCAGTACAGAGTCAGGCCCTCAGTACAGAGTCAAGCCTTCAGTGCAGAGACAGGCCTTCAGTGCAGAGTTTGGCCTTGAGTGCAGAGTTAAGCCTTCAGTGCAGAGTCAAGCTTTCAGTGCAGAGTCGGGCCTTCAGTGCAGAGTCAAACCTTAAGAACAGAGTTAAGTCCTCAGTACAGAGTTGGGCCTTCAGTGCAGAGTCAGGTCTTCAGTGCAGAATCAAGCCTTCGGTGCAGAGTCAAGCCTTTAGTACAGAGTCAGGCCCTCAATACAAAGTCAACAAAGTTAACGAAGTTAAGCCTTAAGTGTCAAGTTGGGCCGTCAGAGAAGAATCAAGACTTCAGTGCAGAGCTAAGCCTTCAGTGCAAAGTTGGACCGTCAGCACAGAGTGAAAGCCAGACTGTACACTATTAGTTTGACTCTGCACTGAAGGCCTGATTTTGCACTGAAGGTTTGACTCTGCCCTGAAAGCTTTCGGCGCAAAGTCGTGTCCTCAGAGTCAAACTTTCAGTGCAAATTAGCCTCTGCAGCAGTGGCTACGCTAGTAGTCAGGATTTCTTTATCACTGTGGGAAGATTCCCAGTGTTCGCATGATGTTTTTTGAGTAATGTATGCTTAGTATTGGAGCGCAAGAACATGGAACGAAATTAAAAATGGATATAAAAACGTGATGCGGCTGAGGGATGCAATATTACTATCACGTAACACGGCAAATAACACATTGATGCTAGTTTTAGGCATGCTTCTTTAAAATGATGAATCAGTGAAACAAACTGAACCGCTTTTCCCCTGTGTTTTTATTATAATTATTAAAATCATGCTCAATTGAACCATGTAATTTTACACAATATTCAAACTCCTTCTTTAACTGTTCAGCTCCTCTAACATGCAGGGAACACACACTAGGATTGTGGAATCCTTTCTAGACGTACATTTTCACTTTTTACCAGCAGGCGGCGGTGCATCCTAAGTAGCCCTTTATTTGCGCAATGAATGATGTATTGAAGATGTCAGCCCATGCACATGTGCGGATGAGTGTGTAGGAGTGGAGAGCATTAGGTTTGAGTTATTATTCCAATATGAAAATGTTTCATTACTTCTTTCTTCGGGTCAGCAAGCACAAAAGAACGAACAAGTTTAACAGTGCAGCGTGGCTCCTCAAAAAGCTGCCTTTCACTTCAGGCCCCATAAATCACAAACTAGCAAGAAGACCGTAATCATGTCCTCATCTCTTGTCAGTCATTCTCAAAAGAGACTCGTTCTATTGAGTTTGGGGAAAAAGAGAACATGCACAGAGGACACTCTCTTAAATGCTGTCCTCAGGGACTTGTACTTTCGTGCCTGACCTCTCTGTGTTAAAATGAGTCACCAGTTTCCTGATAGACTATCATGTTTTCCCAGTGTGCCATGCTGGCCTAGTTTAGCATCATAGAAGTTTATTCACTGAATTAGCGCCGCTTAAAGCCCTCATTTTTACCAAAAGTGGACTTTTGGGTGAAGTGGCATCCCATTGGTCATGCGCGGTGAAAACACAGGTGACGCAGAGACAAACAAAGAGAATCAAAAGAGAAAGAAAAGAAACACTTGGGAAAAGAAAGCAGTTCGTGACAAATGCGCGGACAAGGAGGAAATGGCTCACTGACTCTGAAACCAGCATTGTTGGTTTTGGCGCATGACTGCAAAATGTGGCAACATGTTTTTGATGCTTTTTGTACTTAAAGCAATCATAACTTTTCCCATGTTCTTGAAAAGTGTGACCATTGCATAGAAAAGCTCACTTTGCCTCAACCTAGCCCATGTTTAAATATCTCATCCTAATTTTGCCCATTTAAATGTCACATTTAATCATTTTCCCACAGATTTCAGGAAACAGCCACCAGCCAGACCACATGGTCATAACAGAACCAAGGAGTGACAGCTTAGACGAGAGCCTTGACCAGAGGCCTGGGAATACCCTCATCTACTCCATCAATGACCGTCCACCTTGGTACCTCTGTGTTCTCCTGGGCTTCCAGGTAGGAAAGCATCTTTTTAGCTTTCCAGTGAGGTCAACCTACCCTGTACCTACACACATTGGCCATTTTATAAGAAACTCCTATCATATACAGCACTGTGCAAAAGACCACCTACATTTTCAGCACCAGGAAAAACATAAATTTACACAGAAGCCTCAACAACTAAACTTAATGTCATTTTTTGAGTATTTAGTGTGTCCCTTAATATAGCTTCCGTTCTTCTGCAGCTTCCAGTCTTTGCTCTGGAGTGGTCAGTCCATCGTTCTGCTTTGATTGATTTGAAAATGTCTATTTCCTTTTCTCAGTAAGAGCTTTTTGACAGCAACACATCCATTCAGTCTTATTTTCTCTGTATCTTTTAATAATTTTATGAACTTTAGTTTCGAAAACTCCAGTTTTTCATGTATTTTCCTTTTGCTTTTCCCTTCCTCATGTAAGCGGATTGTTTTATATCTTGTATGTGTTATATCTCCTCAGAAATATCCCCTAAAAAAATGAATAACTTGTACTTAATGGACATTTTGACTGGAAATTATGGGTGGTCTCTGACTTTTGCATAGTACTGTAGGTACTATGTTGCACTTACTGACTGTTCTTCATTCGTTGTTGCACAATTTATTAGCCCTTCTCATACTGCATGCCTACAAATGCATCCAGTGACCTGGATTTTGTTATCCCTGTGGTTAAGGTAACTATTGAAGTGTCAAATATTTGGGTTGATAAATGCATACAGTTACAAGGTTAGGTGTACCTCATAAACCTGACCTTCTCTCAAAAAGTCCATTTCTCCGCCTCTCCCCCTCCCTTAAACTTATTTCCATGCCTGATCCAGCGCACCTGATCCACTTAGTCTAAATCTTAGAAGCATCTGAATACTTGTGCAAGGTGTGTTAGATTATGGTTGGAATGAAACTCTGTGGGAGGGTTGCCTTCCAAGAATGTGGTAGGAGATGTGCGCTCCATAATCTCTCGACAAACTACTGCAGTGGCTTGGGCAGCTGGCTTGCTGCTCCTGTAGCTGGAGCAGATCAAAGAGAAGAATGTCTCAAAGAGAAGAATGTTCTCAAGAGAGCTCTGGAGCCTCAAACTGCAGTGCAGATCATGATGGACTGGTAGGAGGTTAGTGCAGAATTGCAACCTGAATGGCCCCTAGACCACCCTGTGTCTCGCCTTAACTGCGAAACCTGTTTGTCATCCTTTACATCTTAAGAGAGAGTAACTGCAGTGTATTCCAGTAGTACAGTTGTATGCAAAAGTTTGGGCACCCTGGTCAAATTCCATGTTTTGTTGATTTTTTAAAAGTCAGTGGTTTTTAACCTGTGAGTATAAAGTAGAAAATAGTAAAAGAAGCACGTAGAGATTCACTACCTCATTCAGGAGCTGGAACTTTGTGAGAGTCTTCTGATACAGCACGGTCTGTAACTCGGAGCTGCTTTTGGAACAAACCGCATCTGTGAGAAAGCAGGAGGCAAACAAATTCTTCTGAGGTTTGTCAAAAAGTTCTGGTTGCTGTGTCACAACTGTTTCGTCAGCTTGGCTGTCGCTATTGTCAACAATACACTGTAAAAAAATATCCCATAAAAAAAATGGCAAAATGTCTGGCAGCTGTGGTTTCCAGCAGATTACCGTTAAATAACGGTATTATACCGCACATATTAATACATTAAAAGCACATAAAAATATAGTACATATCAGTATTCTCAGGCATATATTGCTGTTACATTTATGTATGAATTACTGTAAAATAAGAGAATGTAACTATAAATAAAGTGAACACTTTAAAGAGAGGTGACTACAATCAGTCAGTGAATTGCTATCGCTGGCAAAAGTTCACAAAAATCCAACAAAGCACAAATAAAATAGTCACATTTTCGTCATTTGAAAATCGCATTTGGTGTGCAAAAGAACATCAGTCATACACACGCTTGGTTTAATTTACTGTCGTCCAAAAAAACTGCCTGAGTAAATCATGTTCAGTGTGTAAAGGCCTTCAGATTCAAGTGTCTGGGAACTGAAAACGAACATCTACCTTTCTGTGCTGTTCAGAGGTCTTTTCAAATGAAGCTTTGAGGACAAATAAATCGCGCCGTCAATTGCAAGCTTAACATAGCAAATTCGCATCTAAACCTTTTGAGCTGAGCAGCACTTAACTGCCAAACAACATCAGCTTAGATGAGTTAGAAAATATTGAGCTATATTATAAAATCAGAAAAACTAACAGGCTACATTGGTTAATGTATTATATTTGGCTGCTTTTTAAATAATCTGGTTGGTAAAATTTTGTGGGCTGCAGACGTTTTTGCGAACGTTTGTGTGGGCCATGAGTTTGAAGAGGTTTGAAGGATGTTTTGCTTCACTAGCTGTGCAAGTAAAGAACTTCTGAAGCTGTAGGAGGTGAACCTCATGAACCTGAATTTCATCTCATGTGCTACTGTTATGTGGCAAGAGGTGACTCACTCTTTTCTAGACTGACTTTATGCAAATAAGCTGAGCAGCGACCAATGTGATGTCATGAGGCACAGTAATGGCACAGTCTTTGTCAAGTTACACGCTGAGATTGGTGCACATGAAGATATAGGGTAATTCTTGAAAAAGAACCTAATATATTGGGAAAGTGGGATTTTTTTTTTTTTTTTTTTTTTTTTGGATTTTTTAATTTTTTAAATTAAGTCATTTCCAATTCCACCCGCTAGTTAGGACTCCCCCAATCACACGATGCTACCAACGCTAGGAAGGTGAAGGCTAGCACAGGCTTCCTCTGAGACCTGTGAAACCAGCCGGAACTGCCGCTCACGGGACGTCATTGGACAGCTGAACGCGCTCGGAGGAAAGCGCCAACCGCCAGATCTGTTACGTCAGCTAACAGACGCCTGCGCTGACTAGCAACACGTTGAGTGATGGGTGGAGAAGGAGGGGCCATCCTACCCACCCAGAGAGAGCGAGGCCAATTGTGCCCTCTTGGACTCCCGTCTACGGACAGCTGTAGCATCACCAGGGATTATAATAATAATTAGTGTCACTTTTCTGCACAAGGATTTAAGCCTAGTCCCCAATCCAAAATAGGCATTATGTACAGGTGTTTTTCAGCAGGTCATTTCTGAGGAGACAGACAATGGACTGGCCACCCCAGAGTCCTCAACATCACTGAGTATGTTAGGGATTTCTTGGATCACGATAAAAATGCAACCAACTTACAAAACTGAACTTTGTAGGTGTGGAAAATATCCCTGCAGATTTCTTTGAAAAACCGAAAGCAA
>JAILXH010268218.1:14367-25535 GCA_023558415.1 Piaractus mesopotamicus | reverse complement strand
TCTCTCTCTCTCTCTCTCTCTCTCTCTCTCTCTCTCTCTCTGGCGTGCAGATGAGCGTCCTCTCTCCTCTATACCACAGAGTTTTAAAAGAGTCTATGCTTCTTCTCTGATTCCGTGCAGCTGTCCTTGATCAGAGGAAGAGCACGTCATGTGCTCAGGGATAGGCAGCAACTACGCCTCTCCACTGTCGCGATACTTAATGAATATTTTGACTGGAAATTTTGCACAGAACTGTAGATCTGTAATTCTTTGTGTCAGTGGTTTACAGCAAATAGACAGTAATGAGTGGAAATGCTTGTTGCAAATTGACTTTATACAGCACTTTGGTCAACATACATTGATTTAAATGTGCCATCTAAATAAAATGTACTTACTTACTTATTTTCTCTAGTGTTTATGAGTGCAGAAGCAATTTTGTAGACTGTGCATTGTCACTGCAATGTAATCCAAGCCTATGCCTAATTTATATCTAGGAAATTGGCCCAATAAGACAAATAAACTAATAACTGAATAATAAGAGTGCAGTTTATGGTGTTAATAAACATTCAAATGCAAGTTAATCCAGTAACATTGCATTATTGCTTGAGGAAGGACTTGTTGCTCAAAAATGTTACTGAGTTTACCGTCTGTTTTCTGCAGAGCAGCACTGCTAACCTTAAACATGGCTGGATCAGATATAAAGAGAGAGATAGAGAGAGATAGGATGACCTCCAGTGCCTCCAGTCTGGCCTGTTCCATTAATGAGCTCTGAGAGTACGCTTAAAGGCCAGGTGTGTCACAGAGCAGTACTGTCTGAATGCACTTACATCTCAATAGCAGCTTCAACATCTCCATTAAGCAGACCATTAGCCTGCCTGTCCATGTGCCTCTGTGTGTGTGCTTATGCATATATGTGCCTGTGTGTGTGCACATGCGTGCATGTGTGTTCAGTGGTTGTAGACTACAGCCTGAGGCGCATCATTGAGCTCCGTTCATTAGACTAAATGCTCCAGTCCATCTCTCCAGCCTGCTGTTTGGCTAGCATGGTTAGCATGCGAGTAGAAAAGCAATTCTGTCTTTATGGACAGGAACATGTTTGAACGTGCGCCATTGTTCTGTGGCGTGCGCTTAAGCTCAACTTAAGCGGCAGACCACTGTAATCAAAAAACACTAATGTCATTTGGGTTTGTGTAATTAAACGCATTACTCTTTTAACGATTTGCATTTAGCAAACGCCTTGGAGCATGTTTAAGCATTATTTAAGCAGCTTGTTTTTAAGACTTTTCCCATGATAAATTTCAGAAAGTAGTCTACATAGAAATTCTCTTTGTTTCTGTAATTTAAGGTCAGGTCGTTCACATTAAAGTGGCGTATTAAGAGAGGGAGAACCTTTTAATAACAATGTTTTTGATCTGTTTTTTCTACAGGACAGTGTGTCTTATTCTGCTCTTCTCCCAGTATCTCAGCAAGGTCAATGTTCCTCTCATTGCGTACAAGGACAAAAAGTGGAAGGTCTTTCAGTATCCGCTTTTCAAGCTCTTTTCGGTGAGGCCTTTTCTGTTTATTTGTTCTTTTTAAAGGGGCAATCCATACTAACAAACTCAAATAATATGTTAATATCAACATGATAATGTTATTTGTGGTGTTAATTTATATTCTGTAGTATTTGCATCTCTCTACCTCATTGGTTTGATGGAAGTCACAATTTTTGTACGCTTTTGGCATTTTATGAAAATACATCATAAAACCACTGGAAATCCCCCCATAGTGATAAAGAAATCCTGACTGCCGGCAGAGCTGCTGAGAGGGTTTTTATTCGGCTTCTTAGCAATAATGTTAGCTATCGGGTTTCCTTCTACGTTAGTTAACTAGAGGAAAAAAAATCAGCCAAGCTCAAGCCCCAAAACAGCCAAGTCTAAAAAAATAGTTTCAAAAGTTCGTGCCACTTTTAAAGGTACATTATGAGAAGGAGACTTTCCAAGTCTTTTAACTGAAAATCTCACTCTTCAGACTGTTGTGGCCGTGCCTTGGGAAGCAAGTAGGCATTGCCATCATGGATGTAGCAATGGTTATATTTTTCATTTTGGCCAGGGTGTCGCTTTAATGTATTTTTTAATATGCTGTGGAATCTGGTCTCTAACTGCATTGTTTTAAGTGAAACTGAAATTCAATAACATCTAGTTGTTGCAAAGTATAATAACAGTATAGGCCTCAGCACTGACGGACTGAATAATGTATAGTCAAAGACCATTATGTTCACTTCTCATCATCTAATTGTTACTAATGTTGACAGTAATGGGACAGTTTGGGTTTCAGTGTCAGCGAATGAAGCAGCTAATATAATCAGTAGATGAAAGGCATTCAGAAAGTATTGCGTGTAATAAGGGGATATGTTTTTAACTGCACCCTGTCAGGAGAAAAGTATAAAGAGTTTGGTTTTAAAAAAAAAACAGCCCTTCTGGAATTCTCCCACAATGCCTTTTATAACTGAACCCGTCTGTCAGGCTTTGGAGGAACTTTTGCTGATCTCTGTCGACTCTCTTCAGGACTTTTTGTTGGTATGAGTGTTGACTAAAAGCCCTAAACACCCAAGGCCATTGACTTGTGCTATGCATGCCGCATTTTACATGCTACAGTTTACATTAGGAAGACTGATGTTTTTAGTTTGGGCTGCAGGGCAAACTACAAAAGACTCCATTCCTTTCTGTCCCATCCAGTGAACAGAGAGGTGGTTTGCATGTAAATGGGGGCAGATTTCACAACAGTGGTGTAATCACTACCTGGGGAAATAGTAGAGTCAAAAAAATTTCTTGTTAACTCCTTCGAGTTCCGAGGAGATATGAAAGAATGCAGACAGCTGTTCTTGTTTTGGCTCCTTCGGCAGGCCCTGTTTGGGATGTGTGGAGCCTGGCTGGTCTGCTTCTTCCTGACGTACTTCAACGCTCTGCCCACATCGCCGAACGAGTACGGCTACAGGGCCAGGACGGACATCAACCTGGATGCAGTAAGCAGCGCTGCGTGGTTCTTTGTGCCCTACCCAGGTGGGTGTGTGCAGAAGCGCCTCACATGAAATGAAAAAAATAACGTGCAGAAATTGCATATTAAACAGCGCTGGGGCAAATTTGAGAGTTGACATATTTTAACATTTGAATAATGAAATGGTTAAGATGTAAACAAAGTCAGAGGGGTTCGATGTTAAAATGCTCCGTTCTAGAGAAGCCTACCGAGTCAGAATTGTACAACATTGGTGGTGATAGGAGCCAGACGTCTTAAGAGTTTAAGCACTCGAAAAGCTCGTTCAAAGAAAGAGTTTATATGAAATGCTTGTGAATATGTTACGTGATGCCCGAGATGTTTTACTATAGTTTTGAGAAGAGTTTGGCCTAAACATATTTTTAATCCATTTAAAGTGGAGCGGTACATGCAGAGTGTTGTGAGGCAAAATAGTCCCCAAAGAAAACTTTTTTTTTGTTTTTTTTTTCTACTATTTTCTACTCTTTTACCATCATCAACTTGACATATAAAACTCAGAAGACACTTACAGGTTCACTGGCTGTTTAGTGAGTTATTGGCTGTATTTGCATTAGGCCCACATTTCATAGTTTACCAGTTTTCTGAGAGCGCTGATCACCCACCAGTTAGTATGGTGTTCATGAGGGACACAAGATATCATATTCACACAGTCTCTCTCTTACCCAAATGTGGTCAATCTGTCAAGACCTGTTTGGAGTTTGCTGCTTTAGTTTTACTCTGGGAATATGATGAAAATGTAACTAACAAATCATGGAAGTTTATAGCAAACCAATAGACATTGTGTGAACTGAATGCCACAACATCTTATACCTGCTTCAAGCCACATTGGGTCCACAGTCTACAAATAGGCTTGTTTATGTAGTGTATTTTTGTTTATGTGTATGTGGTTTATTTTTGTTTGACATGCAAACTTTGCTTCTTTAGTTTTGCACTGGAGCTATCGACTTGTTTATGTGCTCACTGTTTTTATGTGCATTTTTCCATTTTAGGGTCAATAACATGATGTGTGTTTGTTGTGCCCAAATCCATTATTTTGCCTTAAAAGAATTAAATAAATGCATATATAACATTTTATTAATAATACCCTCTTTATGTGAATCAGTTTTCCATGCATCAAAAATACGTTTTATCGATTTATACCTTCTAAATTCTAGAAATGTCAGGTGGTGCATGTTGTCATATAAAATTTTTAATTAAATAGTTTGGCTTGATTTTATGTTAGAATTTTATGTTACCTTTAAATGATAACATAATTAAATATATCACAGATTTAAAAGTATTTAACTCTAATTGAAAAACTTCTCTGTGAATTATGACTTCTTAAATGTCATGCGGCACAGCCAAGAGCAAAAAAATAAAGGAAGAGTTGGCAAAGCATTGCATCATAAAGAAGACTCTGAGTAATCTTCATAGTACAGTACCAAGGTAAATAGCCCTTTTGCAAATGTGGAAAAAGTAGTCATTGTTGATTCATGGATATGCTGGTTCAGTTTGGTGTGGCCTCAGGAAAACCATGAAAATGTGTTGTTATTTTAATAATGTTTATTTATTTGGGAAACAAAATGGATGTATAACCTTGAGTTCATGGACGAAGGTTTACTACTAAGACTAGTTCGTACATGTTTTCAGTAGTCATAAATAATTTTAAAATATAAAATTTAGATTTTTTATTACACCTGACATTTTCTGGGTGATAAAATTGATGATTCTTTTTAAAAATCAGTTTGTACCCCTATAAATGCAGAAATCAACACATTAAATAGATTTTTGCAGATACAGAGTCATATCCTTTTTGAAGCAAGGTTTTTAAAATTTTTAAAGCCTTATATGTCATTGACCGTTTTGTAGATAACAGAAGGTCATACAGTGTCAGAAACCACATGAACAGGTCTATTTGAGATTACTTGGCTTGACGCAGGTTGAGGCAAGTGGGATGATGATTAAGGCATGCAATTTGCACACTGCTAATTGGTAGACCTATGTATCGATTACTTGTTAGCTACATAAGCCCCAGTGCAAAATTAAAGAAGCAGTCTTCAGATGCCAAAAATTTCTTGGCCAATCAGCTACATTTGGGATAAGGTAGAAAATTGTGTAAATTCTCTAAACTTCCTTTAAGTTTATGGCAGCTCTGATTTTCAGAGCTGTGAATACTCTTCTTGCGCAGGCGTTACAGGATAAACCGTCTCAGTGGAGCTAGCGGTGGATGATCTGTGTGAGAATGTGGGAAGGGAGCCTAGAATAACAGGATTTGTTCAGACTGTCAATTTCCAGAGAACTTGCATGCTGAAAGAAAATAATAATTAGCAGACAGCATTACTGCATTCCTTTCACAGCATTCCCTCCCCTAACTTAACCTGAAGCAGGTCTTGTGGGCTTTTTTGAATGAATTAAATCACTGACCCATGTGACCTCTTTAAGCGTTTGTGACCAAATGTTATGGTAGCAGGCAGACTATTTTTACATCTTAATGCTGTAATGGTCATGCAGTCAGTTGCCAAACCGAATAATTTAAGGGTGAGAGCAGTAACATATTATTAAAACAAAAACACCTCATGCGATTCTCAATTTCATAACCAGTGTCTCCAGCCTGGCACAGACTCCAGGTGTATTTTTCTAGGGTTCAGTGGAACAGTTTTTCCTGATCAGAACAGCGCGAGTCAGCTAGTTTCATCAAAACATTTCCTGGTTATTTATGCAGGTTTATTGTGATAACTGTTCTCTGACAGTTTGTCAGCTTGTCTGCACATGTCGGCCTTGATAAATGAATCTATGTTAACTTGCTTAAGCTAACCCTCTTTACAGTAGGTTTCAACGTAGTTGCCGTCAATTTTGGTGATCCCTTAATTTTTTCACTGTGCATTTTTTTTCACTTACGTGTATGGAGTACGTTTAATTTAAAATGTGTAGATTTAGGTCAGTTGTGCTGTCCGTTTTATCTCGACACAGCCGTCTTCCGCCGTTTTCTACACGTAGTAGATTCAGTTGTTTTATAATAAGTTTGTTGGCGCTGCACTAAAACAGATTTAGTTTTTGGTGTGGGGAGTTCTGTCAGCACTTTTGTCTTGGCACAATGGTTGGCTTAACTAGTTAGGCAGAAACCATCGGACATTTACGCTGAAGCCAGCTCCCTGCACTCCGGTACTTTCAGCAATGAAAGAGATTTATAGTTTTGACCTTACTCCAAATGTAGTCGGTCAGCCAAGACATATTTGGTGTCTGAAGTTTGCTACTTTACGACTAGTGCCACGAGTACTTTATAACAAGTAAATCAAACCAGTTTGCATCATGTGAACTGCATGAAGCAACTGTTGAGTTGTTAAGTAATATCAAACAGACTTGCTTGAGTGGTTTCTGTTGACATATTGTTATCTATATAAATGGACAAAAGTATGCTGAAAAAAATCTATAAAAAAACCTCCTAAAAATTCTAGGTCTGGTCAAAATTTCTCCTAATGCTTTTTAGTACTACATCTCAGTTAAGTAAACAACATAGACTGTTTGTTTTACAACCTCAATTTTTGTAAAATGTAAATAAATTAATACAATGACTTGTAAATCTCATAGACCCATATTTTATTTACAATAGAACATACAACACATATCAGATGTTGAAAGTGAGACATTTTACCATTTCATGAAAAACGTTAATCATTTAGTTAATCATCACTTAGAACGTGATGGCAGCAACGCATCTCAAAAAAGTTGGGACAGGGGCAACACAAGGTTGGAAAAGTAAGTTGCCCTCATAAAAAACAGCTGGAGGAGCAATTTGCAAATAACTCACATGACTGAGTATAAAAAGAGCATTTTAGAGAGGCAGAAGCAAAGATGGCCAGAGGTTCACCAATCTGCGAAAAACATCATCAAAAGATTCAGAGAATCTGGAGAAATCTCTGTACGCAAGGGACAAGGTCGACGGTCAGTATTGGATGCTCATGATCTTCGGGCCCTCAGGTGGCACTGCTTTGAAGACAGCATGATTCTGTACTGGAAATCACTGCCTGGATTTAGGAACATTTCCAGAAATCATTGTCTGTGAACACAGTTCGCTATGCAATCCACAAACGTAAGTTAAAGCTGTATCATGCAACGAAGATCATCAACATAATCCAGAAATGCTGCCATCTTCTCTGGGCCAAAGCTCATTTAATGGACTGAGGCAAAAAAGACTGTTCTGTGGTCAGATGAATCAAAATGTGAAATTCTTCCTGATAAGTTGTCTTACTTACTTCAAAAAATAAGACTTTTTGAGTTCAATGAATGCAACATGAAAGAATGTAAGACAAAGCTTGATGTTTTGTTAACTTATTATGTGATGTTCAGTTAATTCAGCCACAAATTAAATTGCAAAACTTGGACACTTACGTTATTCTATCTAAACATTCTATATGTTCCTAATACTGAAGCAGATTTTGTTGGACTACCTCAAAAAACATGTTAACATTTTTCAAATTCTTTGGTGAATTTACAGAGAAGCTACGTTGGCCAACATATTTAAATCTGCACTGTGTAAGACGTCTTTGTTACGATTGATAGAAGTAGTATTACTGAGTCAGGTGGGGAAAAAAACTTGCTAAAATACGATGTGCATGTGCTATTGAGTGGCCCTTTGGAGCCTGAAATAATAATTTAAGAGTTAGAGGTGTTAGGTCAGATTCACAGGAGTTTTTTTTGGATCATGTCAAATGTCTTCATGTATTGAAGTCACACGCTCAGGCTCCAACAGAAAGTCCAGTCTCACATGCAGAGTCAGCATTATACTGATGGAGGTATGATGACAATAGTAGGTAATTCACTTTTATTCTCAGAAGACACATCCTTTACCAAATTTTAACATATTTTGTTTAAAATACTCTTTCAGCACGCTCACAGTCAGCAGATTCATCCACTCAGGGAAAGGGTTCCGAAGAGTAACCTGTGTTGCAAAATGTTCTTTCGCACATTGCATACCATTACATATTTCTACCAGAGAGTTATCTAAAACTTACATAGTGTGGCTTTAAGTTGGATTTCCCATAACCAAGTTTATACACCTCACAAATTTTTACATTGTCTGTTCGGTCCCCTTCATCCCCCTCTATCCTAGGGCAGTGGGGTCTCCCGACAGTGAGCTTCTCCTCTGTCCTTGGCATGGTGGCAGGGGTGCTGGCCTCCACCATGGAGTCCATCGGCGATTATTATGCCTGCGCAAGGCTCTCTGGTGCTCCCCCTCCACCCACACATGCCATTAATCGGGGGATCGCGGTGGAGGGTCTGGGCTGCATTTTGGCTGCTCTGTGGGGCACTGGCAATGGAACAACATCGTACAGCCAGAACATCGCTGCCCTTGGAATCACCAGGGTAGGTGTGATGTCATTCGCCAAGTCACCAGTTCGGACACGTCTAGTCAAATACACATCTTGGGTTTAGTCAGATAGACAGACAAGATTGTTACTGTTGTTGTTGTTGTTGTTGTTGTTGTCTTGTGTTGCAAACTTAAACATGTGGGCATTTCAGCTGATAATCCTATGCTTTTTGCTTGTTTAAGCACAGATATAATGCTGTAATGGCAAAATATGTATGTGGTGTAAGCATTACTGACTACTACAGCACAGTCAAGTTCTCAGACAGGTGCATGAGAGGTGTAGTCCAGTACCTGAAGGGAAAAAACACGGTACACTGCCATGACAGGAGTAACCTTAAGTATGGTAGGAATTTAGGATTAAGGCTCAGATAATAGATGGTAACTTAAAAAAGTAAAAAATGAGAAGGAAGCTGTCGTCAAACTATGGTCAAAACCACAGAAAAAACATTTGTCATGCACACA
Source organism: Piaractus mesopotamicus (assembly GCA_023558415.1). NCBI lineage: Eukaryota > Metazoa > Chordata > Actinopteri > Characiformes > Serrasalmidae > Piaractus > Piaractus mesopotamicus. Next base: position 16,714 of record JAILXH010268218.1, on the reverse strand, counting down.
GTAAGCTGGAGGAGGTCAAGGCAGAGGCTTTGGCTGAGTAGGCAGATTAAACCTGCACTCCGAAATAGACTTCATCATACTATTATTACTATTGCGTGACCAAAACAAACCCGTCTTTTCTCAAACTATCATTAGACGGCCTTTTTTCAAACTACAGCACTGTGCTAAAGTCAGAGACATTATGCCCATATCCACTGTTACATCAGTAATTAAAACAAGTGGAGCTGTAGTGAACCAGTCTCCTGAAAGAGGATGTTTGTTTACTTTACTTGCATGCACACTGAGGATGGTTCCAAGGATTTCCAAGCATCACTGCCATGCCAACAAAGTCTTTGAAAGGCATGCCAGAAAAAAAAAAACTTTTCTTTCATGTAACCACAAGTGCAAGTGCCTGGAGTTAACTAGAAGCTACAGGAACTATCAGAGGTCAAATGAGACAAAACCAGATATTTTTTTTCCCAGCTGGACAGTGTTAGTCTGGAGTCTTGATATCAGACCACAGGTCATTATTTAAATAAATGAATACACAACGCTGTTTCCAAAAAATTAAAAATGTTCTAGTTTTTTTGTATTATTTTTTATTTGCCCATTGAATTTGATGCCAGCAACACATTTAAAAAAGGTTGAGAGAGGAGCATGTTTACCACTGTGTTTCGTCACCTCTTCCTTTAACAACACTCTGTAAGTGTTTGGGACCTGACGAGACAGACTGCTGTAGTTTTGAAAGTGAAATATTTTCCTATTCTTGTTTGATATAGGATTTCAGCTGCTCAACAGTTCAGGGTCTCCTTTGTTGCATTTTTCATTTCATATTGTGCTGAATGCTTTTAATGGGTGATAGGTCTGGCCAGTTTTAGTGACTCTATTTTGCTATGTAGCCGTACTGTTGTAATATGTGCAGAATGTAGTTTGGCATTGTTTTGATGAAATAAACAAGGCCTTTCCTAAAAAGACGCTATCTGGATGGCAGCATGTGTCACTCCAAAACCTGTATATATTATTCAGCATTAATGGTGTTTTCACAAACGTGCAAGTCACCCTTGCCATGTGCACTAGTGCACCCCTATACCTACATGGATGCTGGCTTTTCAACTGTGCACTGATAACAATCCAGATGGTCCCTCTCCTCTTTAGCCCAGAGAACGCAGCATCTCGGCCTCTCTGGGATGGTGTTTTTTCTGCCAGTTAACCTAGTTTGTTGTGAGATGTTCCACCAGGTTTTTTTTAGCATTACACAACTTTACCAGTTTTTTGTTGCCCCCGTCCCAACTTTTTTGAAACTTGTTGCTGGCATCAAGTTCAAAATTGGCATATATTTTTCAAAAACAATAAAATTTCTCAATTTCAACATTTGATGTGTTGTCTCTACTATATTCAAATAATTATAGGGTTTAAATGATTTGCACATCATTGCATTCTGTTTATTTACATTTTGCACAGCATCCTAGTTTTTATGGAAACAGGGTTGTAAAAAGGTTGGCACTATCAGGATTTAAATATGTATAATATCAGAAACCATTCATGGGTATATGTATTGTTAATGAAAATTCATAGTTCTACATGTGTATTTACTCAACTATTTCTACGAATGTCTACATAGACAGAGAGCCAAGTTTGACCAATGACTTTAGGTATGATTAGTGATGGCTGGCACCCCCCATGTATGCCAGGTTGGCAGCAGGCTGGTGTTGCAGACAGCTGGCCTCCTCATGGTCTTCCTGGGACTCTTTGGGAAGTTCAGTGCCGTATTCATCACAATCCCAGACCCGGTCATCGGAGGCATGTTCCTGATCATGTTTGGAATGATTGCAGCTGTGGGAATATCAAACCTGCAGGTAAATGCAGCTGATTTGCAGTATTTTGGGGAGGATTTGCCTAACTGAATGGTTAATGCGCCCAAGAGAATGGTTCTGCCAACAACAACTAAACTGTTTAGTTTAGAAAATGCTATCAAAATGCAGTATCTTAAAGTAGCTCTTTAAAGTTAGCTTAGCTGTAGTACATATATCTGTTGTTGCATTGGTGCACTTCCAAAGATTTAGATGTTTATTCACCAAACGTTTTATCAACGAAGAATAAAGTGAAATCAAAACAAAAACCATAAAAGGTTGAATAACCGTGGTCTAATTGCTAACTGACGTTTGAGAGCATCTAAGTTCAACATGTTCAGGCTTTTATGTGCACTGTAGAACAGTTTTTGTGAAAATAGTAATTATCAGGTAGTGTTTTTGTAGTGCCTCTGGATGTTGGTGTCATCCATGCTAGAATGACAATGTGATGATATGAGACCACAAGATCAGATGGCAAGTAAAACAAGATGAGCTTTTATTTTTCGAATTAATCAGTG
>JAILXH010268218.1:0-10918 GCA_023558415.1 Piaractus mesopotamicus | reverse complement strand
CCCCTTTCTGTCCCACTGGGGGCGCGCAAGGCAGGAGGGTCCACAGTGCTGCTGGACAAACCTAGGCTAAAATATATCTGAATTTTCTGAGATGAAACGGGTGTACAGAGTGTTTTAATTCTGTCTGTCCTTAAATATTGTCTCACATCACTATGGCTACATAGCCAACAGAGTATTTATGTTCAGGCATAATTTCAGTCGCACACAGAGGGCTTGCGGCGCATGCGCTCTGCAGCACCGCATTTCATAGTAGCGTCTGTGCTAATCCGTAAAACCTTCCAACGTTATTTACCATTATAATATATTTAACATGTACATTAAAAATATATATATAACGTATCAAAATAGCTATTAATATATAATATATATATAGATAGATAGATAGATAGATATACATACATACATATATATATATGTGTGTGTGTGTGTGTGTGTATATATATATACACATACATGTTTAATGTGATGAAATCTAAGTATTAATAAATGGTTATTTGTGGACCAGTACTGTAATGTGTTACTGAAATTCATAGCATTTCCTGGTCAGATGTTAAGGCTTTGATGTGCACTGTAGAACAGGTTTTGTGAAAAAAGTAATTATCAGTTGTTTTTTTGTACTACGGAATGTTAATGCCATTCATGCCAAAATGCAAATGTGATCTAATACCATCACATTTGCATTTTGGCAAATGGGTGGTCACCACCGCAAGATTGGATGGTACGTAAGACTAAATGAACATTCAGAATAGCGAAACATTATTAGTCAGCAGTATGCATGTAGCATGCTGGGTGTTTTTCCACTACACATTAAAAAATGTTACATTAAACCAAAAGGGAGCCCACAGAACTTGTCATTCTAGGTCTAGTTCATCCGCCTGGTTGAGGAAATGTCATAATAACTGCAGTTAATGATTTAAGTTGCCTTTTTGATCATTTTATATCACTCTAAAGCATTTAATTTGGCGAATAGCTTGTTTGTTAGTTTAATTCTAGGTTAGCATAAGTGCTAATAATGTTAGCATTAGCTTCCTACCTAGCCTATGTTACTTTTGTGAACTCTTTACAAAGTAATCATTCTGTGAATTGCATTTGACAAATTACCATAGTAGTGTACGTTCTTGTGGTGCTACCAAACACAGAGGAGAGCACTCTCGAGTACCATTAGGTCCTGTTTGTACCGATCTTGAGCAGGTGCCAAAAACCATAAAACTCGAACCTTCAGGATTGGACTAATGGGAAAAAGCACAGTTTCAGTTTCCTGTTTAATGAAACACAGAAATAATAAAAATGGTAAGAGATAATGTATGATATGGGTACAGTAATTAAAAATAATAAATACTGGTTAATAGTCTATGTAAATATTCAATCATGATTAATGGAGCTCAAAGGGCGTAATGGTCAAACAAAAACAGAGCGCAAAATAAAACATCCACTACCGAACATTATAAATAAATTTAGTGGTGCATAAATTTGGTACCCTAAAAGTTGTCAGATATATTAATGAAAACAAACAAACAGAATTCATTGTCCACCATGGTCCTGTCACCTTTTGACCTGTTTATCCAGAATATACTATAGGCAAATTATTGCCAAGCATTTTACCTTACCACCCTAAGCTGACCCTTTGAACTCCTGACCACCCTGTAAGTGGTCAGCTGGTCCGTCACCAGTGGGGACGTTATGTTCACATTATGTTTACATGCTCTTGTGCCTGACTTAGGGGCTTATATGTGACCTAGGTCACTGTGATTACTTTGCTTGGAAAAGTAAAGTGAGTACTTAGTGCCTAGAAAGGATTAAGAATTGTTGAAAGAACAAAGAAGATAAGGCCCCTGTGCTGTAAAAACGCATCAGTATTACAACCTTGACTTAACCTCCTTTGTGCTCACAGCCACACATTTTGAAATACTCAGGCTTCCTCATCGTGGCCCCAGAGCAGCACCATATTACATAATAGTAAAGTTCATTTACGGTTTTATTTTTTTAGCACTTTTTACAGCAAACATTACAGAAATGTGAGAGCAGCCCCTTAAAGAGGCCCCCATCACTGAGAGAAACCGAGACTCAGAAGGAGAAACTTCCTGAAAGCATGAGGGAGAACTGCTTAGAAAAACCGAGATCCTAAAGGAAAGCTCCCTAGGAGCATGAAGAACCACTGAGAAGAACTGAGACTCAAAAGGAAAACTCGCTAGGAACATGAAGAACCACTGGGAAGAACCAAGGCTCAAAAAGGAAAACTCCCTAAGAGCATGAAGAACCACTAAGAAGAACCGAGACTCAAAAGGAAAGAGTTTAAAGTAAAAACACTGAGAGGGAACCACAACACAAAAGGAGAAACTTCATAAAAGCATAAACATGAAACACTGAGAGGAACAAAGACGTGAAAGGAAAAAATCCCTAAGAGCATGAGGAAGAAGGACTGAGAGGATCCAAGAGTCAAAAGAAAGGCTCTCCCTGCAGGCATGTGGAAGAACCACTCAGAAGAACTAAGACTCAAAAGGAAAAATTCCTTGAAAACGTGAGGAAGAACTACTGAGAGGAACCAGGCCTAAAAAAAAAAAGGATCTCCCTAAGAACATGAGGGAGAAACACTGAGAGGAACCCAGCTCAGAAACTGAACCCATGCTCCTCTGGGTCATGTCGTACACTGCTGGTAGGATACAAGTAGGACAACTCAGTATATTATAATGGCACTGGGATCATACAGAGGAAAGATTAGCGAAATAAACCAGTGATCAGCATTGATCCTAGTGTAAGCAGAGCCTTCAGCCTGGATGTGACACCTTAAAGAAATAATTTAATGAAATTGACACCATTTTATACAGCCTAGATAGCAGAGTTGTTCTCAGCTCATACATAGTGTGCAGGTGCTACTGAAAGAAAAATATTGTCTTACATTTCCCCCTCCAGCCTTCCAGGCACTTTATCAGTTTTGGTTGAAACCAGATTTACCAGCTTGCCTTCTTCTGTATATCCGCTCTGGCTCTGCGCACTGTGGATGTTTATTTCTTGTTACCCAAAAGCACTGTTTGCTCATCATGAACAATATGGACAAAACACCCATATTGCAATTATAATGCTGCGTATTGTGATTGCCATATGGCTGGCAATGTATTAGAAACACATTAGTCAACCTTTGATGTGACATAATTGAAGATCAGCTGACAAAGCTTTGAGAAAATGTTTTCCAAAAAAGATGTTTGGATAAATCATTTTTATCCAAACATTCTCATGGTGCTCAGAGCTAGGGTTAGTCAATGTATCAAATATTTATTTTAGGGGATACATTATTAGGCAACATTGTGAATATCACTATGATTTAAATTTTTGTCTGTGTCCTCTGAACACTGTGGTAGTTGTAGCAGTCTTGCTGTCCCTCCTTGCCTCGCAAGTGTGAATGTGTTTAGCCTCATATATATAGATATAGAGGCTTTAGTAATTTTTCACGGTTTGCACTGTTTTTTACTTCTCATCGCAGTAAAGAATTTGTTTACGTACAGGTTTGCATATCTCACAATCACTCTGTCATTTTAGAAAGAGTGCATGAGATGAAAAATATCAAGATTTTTTTAAGCTATATCAACCAGACCTTCTCGGCACACATTAAAACCTTCAGGGAATGGTTACAGGCTTAAATGCACAGACATCTGCAGTATCAGTGTTTCAAAAGCTGATATCATGATAATGATTAGCAACTATTGTAGCTGTATAATATCCTGCCCTATTTCAAAGTCCCTAATCCAACTCCTCAGCTATATAAAGAGCCAGTCATGATCAAGGCGAGAGTGAAGAAAAACACGGAGCAGATCTGCAGGTCTGCAGAACGCAGCAGTTGGCAAAATGTGTTTTATCTCCACTCAGAAAGAAGCAGTCAGGGCACAAAGTTGGAGTGAGAGTGTATCTACTGGGGTGGGACCAGCATCAAGTACAAATGGGCTACTGTAGTAGTTGTCCATTTAATGCAAGCATGTGAAACTGGGGGCCAAAGTGCTGCAGAAATCAGTTCATGAAGGCCATGCTAATTAGCCGATGAGCTGAAGTCTGCAGTTTTTTGGCCCCCAAGGACTGGTGCTTGACACATATGATTTAATGCATTACACTGATCAGTAATGATGCACTGACTGGAAATTCTTGGCCAAAACAGAAACTAAAATTCAAGACTCATTCGGCCAAAAACCGAAGCTGAAAGCTAAAAAAAGGCTGACAAATGAAAACAGTTCAAATAAAATAAACTTACTAAAATTATTACAGTATGAAGGCTATAGTATTTGCCACGAAATCCAGTATCTTTAACAGTGAACAGTTGGTCATCCATACCAAAGAATTCATGCTTTGACATTTCTTGTCATGAACTGACATTTCATTGTAGACATGTTTAATCTTTATATTTTCGGTCAAAATTGGTCAAAAACCAAAAGTGCCACTTTTTCAGTGGCTGAAGTTTCGCGTCATCCCCTGATCAGTGACCAGGCTTTGACTATCCTATATCTTTTACCGTTTACAGAAAAGAACCAGCTTTCGGTTGTTCGCACACTCATACACTGATTTGCACAGAATATGTTTCTGGAGGCGGCCAGGTTAGACCCAGTAATTTTACAGGGGTGGCAAAGGAAAAAATAAAAGAGTGGCTAATAACGTTCCTCTATGCGTACAATAGGGTTGCATTATTAAAATAACATAAAATATGTTGAAATTATGTACACATTTGAATCAAGTTACATTAAATGCATCACTTCAATGTTTTAGGCCATGGTTGTTGCTCATTTAGGCTGCCTTCACTACAGGTTACTCAGGAGTCTAATGATAAAGCTAGCCAGACAGCAAAGTACAAGGTAACATAATAGGCGAACAATCTTTGGCTGGGCAACAAGCTGACCTGTGTTTAGCACAAATGTGTTCCAGTTAGTACTGGATTCATCTAAGATGGAATCCAGCCTACAACCCACACACACTCAACTGTAAAATGTAATTATTTAACATGACAAATGATTAATGCTGAGTAATTGTAATATAGTCACCAACACATCCTACCGTAGCCTACTTTATATACTGTAGCTCACAGAGCAGCTCTGCTGAAGGGACACACGCGTGGTGGAAATGAATGTACCAGGCAAATTTTGTTGGATTCTTGTATCATTTTTACTGTTGAACAGTGTTAATGATATTGGTTAAAACCTTTTGTCATGTGATCCACACAGAGCATGACAAGAAAACAAAAGTACTGTACAAAATTGATGTAGAAATTTATTTAGATGCTTTTAACTGTTTCTTAATGCAAAAAAAACAATGTTTACTGCCTCATTAGGCAACGTCAACAACCTGTTTTGACCTGTTAATCATATAATAATTATTGAGTGTAGCACGAACAGACTCCGACAACTGATCAGTAACTGTTGACACAGGGTATGTAAGACAACCTTTCTATGATGACTGCTTTATTGATGGTGGCTGACTGTCTCACTGTGTTTAACTAGGGTGACCAGAAGGCTGTCGATGCTTCATGTCACTGGATGTAACACCACTTTTAAACATCAAAATTTTTTAAATGTCTGTCTTCTTGTAGTATGTGGACTTGAACTCTTCCAGGAATCTGCTGATCCTTGGTTTTTCAACCTTCAGTGGCCTTGTCCTGCCAACGTGGTTTCATTCAAACCCAGACATGATTAACACAGGTAAAAAAAAATGCCTGCTTTAATGTCTATAGAATCTGAATTCCTGAAATCCAGTTTCTGTATTGAATTAAATTGAACATACTTTGTTGTCTCATTGGAGAGCATTCATCTTTGCTTCATCATGGCTAATATCCATTAACACAGAGGTGTCCAGTCTTATCTGCAAAGGGCCAGTGTGGCTGTAGGTTTTCACTCCAACAAAGCAGGATCACATGATCAGTTGTTTAAAGACAGGGACCAGCTGATTAAACTAGTAGAATCAGCTTGTTTGGAATGAAAATCCACAGTAACACTTGCTCTTTGTGGATAAGATTGGACACTTCTGCAGTAGCACAGTAGGGAGGTCTGCCTAAGAGCCTAGATAAACTGAGGCAGCACCCCCTGGCCAGTTGTTCATGCTTTAATACATTTGATCATCAGCTCATAAAGAAGTCTTTCATTAGCTGACTCAGGGATGTAGAGGCAACACAGAGAAAAACAACACACATGCAGTACTGTGGTCTTACAGTATCATTTGCTGTCCCAATTCTAATACAATTTAACCCTTCATTACTTTCAATCTTATAACCAACAAGTTACAGCTCTGTCCTCCCAGCAAAAGGTGTTGACATTGTTATTAGATTAGATAATTAGATATTAGATAATCCACTTGTATAAGGAAGGAGAAGATGAAAGAAAAACAAATAACAGACAAATAAATAAATACACAAACACAAGTGATAGAAGGAAATCAAGATCTGAACAATTCACATATCCTTCAACTGTACGAAGACAACTCAGTTGGAAAGAATGTGTATCTGTCAAAAAGCTGTTACTGAGAAAAGTAAAAAATAACATTTACACTAGAACACCTAAAGCTGGATTTCTGAGATGCCAAGAAAAGTGTCACCGACTAGAGTCTTAAAAAACTGAAAGCAAGTCTGCTTAAAAGAATGGAAGCTGGCAAAGACATGTATAAAATGCTATAAATTTTCATATTTAGTTGAGGCTTGTGTGTTATTTTGTGTTAAGTATATGTTTTCTGCTTTTTTCGTAACATTGAAAAACAAATTATTTGTTCTTAATTATTCATATTGTTATGATAATTTGTACTTGCACAGTATTGTAACTAATCAGCTAATTTCACCACTTTAGGCTTGTACTGTATTAGTAATAATTAACAAAAAAAAGACAATTAACCCCTTAAAATCCCAGGCTTATGGCAGACTAAGACTTATTGTTCAGTGACTGCATGGACTACAGTGCAAACTGGCTGAGCTATTCTTAGCTTACAGAATTGTATAATAACACTTTGGGCCCATCAGATGGGCTCTGGCCATGTAAATAGTTATAATGTTGACAGTGGCACACCTGTTTTTAATTTTTAAAATCTTTACATGACCAAGTGCACACTGAGCTTTCAATAATCAGCAGATATGGTATGGAAACATGGGAAAACTTCTGTAAGAATGTTATGTCAGAGGCAGAGCTTGAGTCGATCTTTGCCGGTTCATGTGTGATGTGTATTTTCTAAAGCTGTCCAGTATGTCCGTATGTTCCTGAATCAGTATGCTGTGTTGTGTGAGCCTTAGTAATTATACTTATCTTTTGCAGATTTTTATTATTTACACAAAAAAGAGAAGAATGTGCAGATATGGATGGTGTGTTCTTTACATGTGCACGTAGAACATGTTTGACATCAACTGGAGTTTTGAACTTTTGAACTTCTGGGAATGAAAATGTGCTTCTACTCGTAGCCTGTTTCTGCAGTCCCCCTCGTGGCTGTTCAGCCGGCAGAATGGAAATTGACTCAGATATTTTTCATTTAATAAATAATAATGTTTTTCCACCAAAACTCTGTTATCAGATTATCTACGATGCTCTTGTCTCTCTGTGGGGGGAATATTGTGACTCTGTTGAGCTGCTAGCGAGCAGTGAGGGGCGAAAGGGGAGGTGAAAATACAATACTGGAAACAATTTACATCTCTCCTCAAAGTTGAAATTGAAAGTTGTCGAAGTCGAAATAAAAATGGACAGCGCAATAAAAGCACTCGTGTAAATGTTGATTTGCTTGTAAATTAGAAACATTTAGTCCGCTTTTAATTAATTAATTAACATTTAATCCTGGGATTTTAAGGGGTTAAAATTAGCTCTTACATATTTACATTGAAATTAAACTGAAATGTTGATAAGTACATGTGGCATATAAATACATACATTAAGATTAATAATGTATAATGATTAGAGTCAGCTGTTTTATAAATTAAGACGGTATGTAGTGGTAAATATAAAGGTTCCTGAACTGTTTGTGTCTTGAATGTGTGTTTGTAGGTAAAAAATTAAATTGTTGTAGAACGTTTACATTATGTGCAGGTTCTCTAACCTTTGAAAAGGCTCTTGACAACCACATATCACATTTACAAAAACAACTCTTTAATCGGCCATTCATTAAAAGGTTATAACTAAATGTGGTTGTTCTGTGAAATAGGACCATATTTGGCACCTATAATTTTAAAAGAGAATTTTACAGATGTCTCTCAAAGGTTATGAATATGTTGAATGATGCTCAAAGATTTTGGTCTAAAAACATAATTAAAAAAGAAACATTTATGGTGCAGAGGTACATTCAGGGTACAAGGCAAAATAGAGAACCTAAAGAAAATGCAGTTTTTCAGATTTACCACTATTTAAGCATTATCAGCACTACATATAAAAACTCAAGAATCACATGTAGGTTCTCTGGTCATTTTGGATTGTAAATAAAATGGCTATATTTGTGTTTTTGACATTGTAGTCCCTGGTTCACCTGCCACTGAAAAAGAAAATTAATGACTTTCTGTGCTCAACAAAGGGTCTTAACAACTGTGTTATGCAGAAATGTTGAAGAGATTGTCTTTTAAGAGCCTTGAGATGTGCTCAAAGCCATGATGGGTCATTCGGTGCAAGTAGCCCATGCCACAAAGGCTTAGCGTTAGGAGTGAGGAGCATTGTCTGGGCTCTTAAGGCAAGGCCTGCTTATCTGCCAATCCTCTTTAGAAGTCTCTGTTTTACTGTAATCTCCTCACTTCATTTAGGAATGGACCTTCTCCGAATAGCGCCTTTTTCAACATCACTCCCACCTGACCTCACGCTGACCTTTGGCCTAATCTTTCTCCCATTGCAGGGTAAATAGTGCTCAAAGTGCCGAGCTTTACCATAAACAAAGGTGTCCTATATTAGGCACCCTTAAGCATATTACAGACAGTCTTTTGGCCTTAGCGCCCTAAGCTGACACATTGAACTCCTGACCAAGTGAGCTCATCGTAGCATTCGTCAGATGGACAGTAATCAGCCAGGGAACATCCATAGCCAATCTTTTTGTTATGCGCACATGCATTATATGGCCCTGCACACTTCCATGTCTTACTCTATGCTTAGTATATCTGTGTGACCACTTTATATGACTGTTTTATTGACTGTGGGATGTATTTTTAACAGGCATAACAGAATTGGATCAACTAATCATGGTGCTTTTCACCACCCACATGTTCATTGGTGGCTTCTTTGGATTTGTTCTGGACAACACGATTCCAGGTAACTCCCATATCTGATGGACTGTAAAAGAAACAGAAAATGTTCTGTAAGCTGCAAAAGCCTCCCTTTTGAGACCTTGAGACATGTTCTAAATTGTTACCTCATCATTAAGTCTAGCTTTAATGATGTTGGACTGGTTTCCCAAACAAGGCTTAGGCTTGGCCATAAATCATTTTCAGTGATAAATCACCATACATTTAGAGTACTAGTCTGGACACCTGCCAGTTTTACATGTGCCTTCTTTTCCTTTCGTTCTCTTTGCGTAGGGACAGACGAGGAGAGAGGAATAAAGAGCTGGAGGAAGACGGTCCACGGCATTAACAGCGCATACTTCAGCGATCAGTCTTGTTACAATCTGCCCTTCTGCATGAACTTCCTCCACAGATTCAGATTCCTCCAGCACCTTCCCTTCCTTCCTCACCTGAAGTCCCAGGACCAGGGGACACACCTTTAAAACGTGAAGCTTCAGACTAAACTCGTTACAGATTCCAAAAAGTTTTCTGGACACATTAACAATTTACTGTAGCATAGGCCTAATTTATTAGGCCGTTAATGTACAGACATTTTTTATAACCATACTGGTTTCTGCACGGACCTGCGGTATGAAAGCATGTGAATATGGTCATTGATTTATGGCCAAGCTTAAGTCATGTTTGGGAAACCAATCTAACATCATTAAAGCTAGGCCTAATGGTGAGGTAACAATTTAGGAAAGATCCCAAGGTCTAGAAAGGGAGGCCTTCTTTTGGGGCCTGCCAACAGAGGTTTCTTAGTTTACAGTACAATTTCACTTAAAGTTGTTATCCAGAGATAAGAAATATGTTCCAGGATTCTTCTTGCAGTCTTGCAATGCCTAATGACTCAGATAGCTCAATCCAAACATGCCCCTAGCCAACAACTACATGTAAGATTTCAGACGTCTTCCACATCCATAAACTTGTGCTTGAGAAAAAAGTTTCACCTGGGTTTATTTTTATGGCCTGCTGCTATACACCGTCAGTGCTGAATTAGGCACATGATTCTGTTTAATGTTGTTGTTTCTGAGGGGTTTGCTGAAATAGCTGAAAATCTTGCAGTGTTGCTTCAGCCAAGTGCAAATAGCATTTGTGCCTTTGCCTGGAGCAGTTATAGTACTGCAAAAGTCAGAGACCACACTTCATTTCTATAATTTCCAGTCAGGATATCGTTTAAGTACCAGGTATTCATTCATATTTCCGGAGACATTTCTAAGGAGATTATATATAAGCACTCCACTTGCATAAGAAAGGGGAAAGTCAAAGGAAACCAAGGCCCAATCCCATTACACCCCTCGCGCCTGCCACTTAGCCCTTAGCCCTCCGCTTTGCATTCACGTCTAGGGGTAGAGTGTCACGATATTTGTTGAAATGTAGGGGTAGGGCGAAGTGTTAGGGCTACATGGCCCTCCAAACAGAGGTTTTTCAGAGTCTCATTCCAAACGGAGTGTTATGAGAAAAAAAGAAAAACTGGCAAGAGGGCTGCACAAGAGACCAAAGAAACCCATAATTGTGAGAATTTTAACTGTTAAAAATGATGAAAACCATTGTATTGTCTTGGTTTAAAGTCGTTTCAATGTATTATGGTCCTTTTCTTTATAACAAGCATAGAAATTCTCTAATAGTATGCTAATGTTTCAGTAAATTACCTGTTCCACCTTAAATAGTCCAGCAGTTCTG
>JAILXH010268213.1:8825-22499 GCA_023558415.1 Piaractus mesopotamicus | reverse complement strand
CTTCTAATATTCATGGCATAATAAAACAAATTTCATGTAGTAGAAAAGAAATAGATTAGAATTAGAATAGGAATATGTCCTTGACGTACTTGAAAGCGTGTTGACATTTTTTCTGTTCTGTTCAGATGGTCCTCTGTCTATCCAACCTTCCATGCATGGCAGAGGAAACCTATCAGGAACAGTAATTGCATTTAACCATTTATAGCAGACATGTCAAACTGGGGCCTTTCCAGGCCAAAGTGCTGTGGAGATTAGCGTTTACCCTCTTCTAACACCCTGTATTCACTTCATTTATGCCTTGCTAATTAGCTATTGAGCCAGATCAGGTGTGTTTAATTAGGCAGTTTACTGAAGTCTGCAGTGTTTTGGCCCACAAGGACTGGAGCCAGACACGTGTTCTACAGTCAGTACAAAATCAATGTGTACCATTGGGCTTTTGCAGAGTTAAACAAGGAGAACACCAAGGGCTTGTGCTGTCTGAACAAACCATACTCAAAAAATCCAACCATCAAGAAAGACAATTATTTGATAATGGTGCTATACTTAGTCTCATGCAAGGGCAGCTCAAAAGCCCCCAAAACATATCCCTTTCAAGAACCACAGGCATCATATATTTGTGGATGTCTCTGTGAACATGTCTAACCACTCAGTATGCCTTCTCAGATATCTTGAAGCAAACATTGGTGGATTGTGGTCTAATGACACTCCAAATGCACAAAGATCTGACATATACCCCTTGGGCAAATTTTGTGGCACAGAGGGAATCAGAACCAGTTCCCCTAATTCCCTAATCTGACGCATTCCCCACAGTGGCCTAGAATTCAACCCAGTTCACGATGACTCAGCTATTTACACAAACTGAACTATCAATTTTCCTGTTGTGAGTATTAATAAAATGTATAAAGCAGCATAATAACAGTTGTCACTGTTGTAAATGGCTTCTTTATTAATTTCATTAACTTTTGCAGTTGCTTTATAAAACTGTTCATCAACCTTAGTAATGGAAATCTAGATTCCATTACATGCATCTCAATGTAATTGTATTTGTTAGAACAATACACTTCTAACCAGCAAGCAGTATCAGGGCAAATTGATCTACCTATAGATGAATTATTAAACAATTGAAACACATACAGTATGCAATATTCTACAGTATGCAATATTCTAAGTTTTGAAAATGTGCTTAGCTGCTTGTATATTCAAGTCTACTAAGCCGCTGTTAGTTAACTGTTTTTTTCAGGTTTTAAATGAGTTATTCGAAAGCCCTGAAAGGTAAGATGAAAAAAAATTTAAAGTGCATTCCTGAATCTAAGTTCCACATTATTTATTTTTTCTGTCTTTATAATACATCAAAAACAGTTCAAAAATATTTCCAGAATTGCTTGTACAATTTCAGCCATCAAAAACCTTCAAAAAATGTCTCCCTCAAAATTTTGTTTCTACTATTGAGGTGTGCCCGAAGGGTAACATATAAAAAATGGCTAATTCTTAGCATATTACACCTGTTTGGACCAGCAGGGGGTGGCAGATTTTTTTCTCTTACCCTTCAGGGACCAGGAGAAAAAAATTCTCTAGGGGGCTACATACTAAGTGAATGATCTAAGAGTAAGTGCTGATGCAGGTGATGTTATGGTACTTACAGAACTTGGTTAGTTTTTCTGGAACTGTGTTAAACTGTTTCTCTACCTATTTGACAGTATTTTGTAATCATTGGTCCACTTCTGGGTTTTTTTTGCATATTCTGCCATTGGGCCAGATTATTAAGAGGCATGGCACTAATTTTCGTAGTTATGAAGATGACACACAGCTGTATATATTTGTAGCTCCAGACATGTCACATTAATAGACAAGCTTGTTGTATGTCTGTCCAGCATTGTTAGCTGAATGAATAGTAATTTTATAAAGCTTAATGAAGAAAAGACAGAAATAACTATACAACCCCGTTTCCAAAAAAGTTGGGATGCTGTGCAGAATGTAAATAAAAATACAATGTAATGATATGCAAATCATGCAAACTAAATATTAAAGGAAAATACTACAAAGACAATATATCAAATGTTAAAACTGAGAAATTTTATTATTTTTTGAAAAATATATGTGATATATGCCCATTTTGAATTTGATGCAACAACACATTCCAAAAAGTTTGGACGGAGGCATGTTTACTGCTGTTTCATCACTCTTCTTTTAACAACACCCTGTAAGCATTTGGGAACTGAGGAAACCAATTGCTGTAGTTTTGAAAGTGAAATGTTTTCCCACTCTTGCTTGAAATAGGATTTCAGCTGCTCAAAGGTTCGGGGTCTCCTTTGTCATATTTTTCATTTCATAATTTGCCAAATGTTTTCAGTGGGTGACAGGTCTGGACTGCAGGCGGGCCAGTTAAGCACCAAGACTTTTTTAAACAGAGCAATGCTGCTGTAGTACATGCCGAATTTAGTTTGGCATTGTTTTGCTGAAGTCAGCAAGGCCTTTCCTGAAAAAGACGTCATCTGGATGGCAGCATATGTTGCCAAAACATGTATATATTGTTCAGCATTAATGGTGCCTTCACAGATGTGCACGTCACCCATGCCATGTGCACTAATGCACTCCTATACCATCATGAATACTGGCTTTTAAATTGTGTGCTGATAACAAGTCTGATGGTCTTTAGCCTGGAGGACACAGTGTCCATGATTTCCTAGAAAAATTTCAAATATTAATTTGTCAGACCACAGGACACTTTTCCACTTCCCCTCAACCCAATTTAAAATGAGCTTGAGCCTAGAGAAGGTGGCAGCGTTTCTAGATCATGTTTACACACTGTTTTTTCTTTGCGTTCTAGAGTTTTAACTTGCATTTGTGGATGCAGCGACAAACTGTGTTCGCAGACAATGGTTTTCAGAAGTGTTTCTGAGCCCATGCAGTGATTTCCGCTAGAGAATCATGTGTGTTCCTAATGCAGTGCTGTCCGAGGGCCCAAAGATCATGGCCAGCAAATACTGTTTTTTGGCCTTGTCCCTTGCATACAGAGATTACTCCCAGTTCTCTTTTAGTGTTATTATGTACCGTAGATGATGAAAAACAAAAGTTCGTTGCAATTTTATGTTGAGAAATGTTATTCTTGAATTGTTCCACTATTTAATCGTGCAGTCTTTCACAGAGTGGTGAACCTCTTCTCATCCATATTTCTGAAAATCTCAGCCTCTCTGCTTTTTTATACCCAGTCATGTTACTGACCTGTTGCCAATCAACCACCAGGTGTGTTTTTTTTAGCATTACCCAACTTTACCAGGGTTTTGTTGCACCTGTTCCAACTTTTTTCAAATTAAAAATGGGCACAAATTTTCAAAAAACACTAACATTTTGCTTTTGCTTTTGTACATGCTATTGTGTTTTCTTGACTTGACTATTGTAATGCATCCATGACGTTCCTTCTGTCAGAGTTTAATTAGTTTTTTTCTTTGTTTTTACTGGAATATTACTATTACTTTTACTTTCTTGTTAGTTGTATTTTTATTGTATTTTTATTAAACTTTTATCTTTTGCTTTTTATTTGTAGTTATTACAAATGCGATCCTTCTTTTAATCCACCCACAATAACCTCTCATGTTCAACTTTCAAACTTGAAGAAATAAAAGAATAAATGAGTAGTTTCAGGACAAATGTACTGTTACTTTGCAAAGTGTTAATTTCTCCACTTCTGTTTATTTTTCATTTAGGAACACTATATCTGCGAATTAGCTACCTAGCTAACACAAATAAAACATTATCTATGCTTGACTGAACAAGTTGGTTTACTTACACAGCTTTAGCTAAAATGAGCTTGATAGCTAACTTCACAAGACAATTTAGGACGATAGATTAGCTTTATGAAGGTTTGTAAATCATTACATTGTGCTAACTATACAGAAACTCTACCTAACCACAGGCTTTGCTAGCATGTAACTATCATACATCAGCTCCTACTGTTTCTTAACAAGCAAATTTCTTCCAGGGATATTGAAATGATAATCATCACTTGTAAGAAAGGAATCGCTAAACAATTTGTTTCATCTGTGGCTGTATGATGGCTAACTTTACTACTGTGCTCGCCTCTACTCTTAGCATCTAGCTTCTCAGTAAAAAAAATCATCGAGGTAAGAGAAAAAAATAGCCAAAGCTATTTTTCAAAGCTGATCCATAGTTGATCCAAACTGCTGTAACATGCTAAGCGCTAGCCAATATTTGTTTTTTCATATGTCACCCCTCTGGCACATATTAGTGGTAGAAAAAAAATAAAAGAGAAAAAATGGGAGGATTTTGATGGCTGAAATTGTATACGTCATGCTAGAAATTTTTTAAACTGTTTTTGGTGTGTTATAGAAGCAGTAAAATAAAAGCAGAATTGGAACCTAGACTCAGGATGGCACTTTCAACTTTATTTTTTCATCTTACCCTTTAAGGCTTCCATAGAGTTTTTGACATTCATGGCCCAAATTAAAGGCAGTCATGATTCATCATTGTGAAAAATTCAATGGTACATTTAGGGTTTTAAGAGGTTGGCTGTTTGTATAGAATTTACTATGTCTTACCTTTCACTTTTTTGACAAACATATTTAGTTACTTGGTAGTTAGAGATACTTCTGTGTCTTTTGTATTTATATCCTTTTTTAGAAACTGTGTTGATTTTGTATTTTTATATAGGTAACAAAACTTAAATAGTTTTATGGTTGGTATTATTCTGCAGTGATCCTAAAATAGTGAGTCATTTTCTATCAACAGCCTGACATTTATTTTGATTTCAAATAAATTATGCTGCTATGAAATAACAGTTTAGAACAGTCCTGTGAAGTTCACAATAATCACATATATAAAACAAAAATGTCAAAGTCTGAATGACAGATAACTGACATGCCTCTGCTTTTGGGCAACTCCACTCTGCACACAACTGTCTGAGCAGTGAGTCCATAGTTAACTCTGATGTCTGAATGCAGAAATGTTCAAGTTTTGTATTACTTTCACACTACACACACTTGACACAAATACGGCCATAGAAGAGGAAAGCGTCTGTCCAAAACTTTTTACCCTATGAATCACTCAGCAGTAGGCAGGTTTTTTTTTATGATAAACCATAATATCAGGTGTTTCAATGTATTTTTTCGTATTTTTTCTATATATATAAGTGACTTTCAATATATAATTTTTCTTTGTGTCTCTGCAGATTAGCTGGTTGTAATCTTACGATAAACTCCTGTGAAACCCTCTGCTCTGCTCTCAGATTAGAAAGCTCTACCTTATCAGAGCTAAACCTTAGCAACAACATCCTACATGATTCAGGAGTGGAAAGGCTCTCTGCTGGACTGAAAATATGCAAACTGGAGATACTTGTGTGAGTTTGTTAATTTATTGAATGTAAATTAATTAAATGTTCATTCTATTAAAGTCTTGATTGAAAACACTATTTACTGGAACAAGACACTGTGAAGGCAAAGTAGATAAATTTTACCAATGACTGTATGTGTCTGATTGATAGTGTGCGATTTTTGGAGTGTAAATGTCTGCATTTCATACATCTGCCTTTTTGTAATGAAACAGAGCTGAATCTGGTTATGCAGTAATTACTACTGAAACCTAATAAAAAAATATTCATCATGAAGGTTGGAGCACTGTAATCTCAGTAAACACAGTTGTGAAGCATTGGCATCACTTATCAGTTCGGATTCACCACTAAGACAGTTGGATCTGAGTAACAATGACCTGCAGGATTCAGGAGTTGAGCTGCTCTCTACTGGACTCATGAGTTTGCACTGTAAACTGGAGGTACTGAGGTCAGTGTTTCTAAATCATATTATGTTTGAATGCTGACACTGATTTACTTTTAATAATATCATTATTTGATACAGGTTAAATAATCATTACTGTACACTGTAAAAATTGGAACAGGGCAGAAAATTGAGTTTTTTATAATAAATAATCTTAATGATTTACTGATTGATTTTAATCATAACTTAACTATATATCTTAAGTAATCTATCCCACACTGTTCATGCATAACAGCACTGATAATTTGTATAGATTGTTTTCACTCATCAGTGTGAATCAGTTTGATATTATCCGTTTAATCTTATTTCATTTTGTACAATGTATTTTTGAAAATGTAATTATCTGGACCTTAACACAGGCAACACTAGGAACTGGGCAAAACAAAAAAGGGCATTTACAGTTGTTTCATATGTGAGAGCACCAGCTGTATTATAAATAATGACAACACAGCAATCCAAAAATCACTGAAGTAAAACTGACACATGATATTCCCTTATCTCTACCAATGTCAGCAGGGTAGTTGATTTGAGGTCTTTACATCTTTAGCTCTGCTCTGTAATTGAACATTTTCTTTTTATAAAAAAAGTTATATTATCTGTTTTACTTCTTTGCAGACTTTCTATGTGTAAACTCAGTAAACATTCCTGTAAAACTCTAGCATTAGCCTTACAATCAGGGAATGTCCCCCTGAAAAAACTGGATCTTAGTAACAATGACCTGCAGGATTCAGGAGTGAAGCTGCTCTTTGCCGGACTGACTACTTCATGCTGTAAACTGAATGAACTAAGGTGAGCTTTGCCAAATATTCGTAGATAAAATTAACAAAGACAGTAGAGAAATAAAAACATATCTCCACAAGTCATTTGATGTGTTCGAGCTTTTTGTTGTATTAGATAAAACAACACATACCAATACAGCTGACACCTTCCCAACTGCTGATTTCTCCTCAACTACTGCTTCTGTGCTAGTTGAACCCTAAGGGTCTTCAAATATAATCTGATAAATAAAAATAATGTAGTATTTATACAACATTATTGTGTTTTGTATTTAAGCAATAATCTTATTTCATTGTTAAGGTTTGGCTGAAAAAAAGCTAAGTTAGCTCTCCAATTGGTTGGATCATCATGAGCTAGACTTAAGTTCTAAAGTATCAGATTAATTCCCAACATAAGTA
Organism: Piaractus mesopotamicus; assembly: GCA_023558415.1. Classification (NCBI taxonomy): domain Eukaryota; kingdom Metazoa; phylum Chordata; class Actinopteri; order Characiformes; family Serrasalmidae; genus Piaractus; species Piaractus mesopotamicus. The sequence continues at coordinate 15,538 of JAILXH010268213.1, read as the reverse complement.
AGAAGTGACAGTGGAATCAATCAACTGTGTTGTGACTGAATGAGAACAAATGGCACTCTAGCCTTCTTAAAGTCCTAGATATCACTTACTGTGAATATTAGTTGCAGTCTATCCAGGTTTTGGTCAGATGTTAAAAACTGGAAACAGTAGGAGCATCTCTATGCCAGTGCTCTTTACTGAATGAGGCACTGTAAAACTGCTTCATACAAGTTAAAATATATGCTCATATGTCTATAACAAGGTTCAACTAAAAAAGCAATGTCTTTCGCAAGCTTATGTCCATGTTAAAACTAGAATAGAAAAAAAATTCTCGTGATTCATGGTTAGCTTAGCACTGGTATACCTATAGAATCTCACAGGGGTGCTAGCAGTAATTAACATTATTGTCCCTTGTTTTTGTCATTTATGGCCTGAACTGAATGTCTAGCTCTAATAGTCATGGTTTACCACAGATTTATGCACTCACTGAGTACTTTATAAAGAACATCAGTACAGTTACTCATTCATGCAGTTATCAGCCAATCGTGTGGCATAAAATCATGCATATATGGGCCAGGAGCTTCAGTTAATGTTTACATCAACCAACAGATTGGGGGAAAAATATGATCTGATAATACCAATCAGTCATTTTTTGAATAGCACAGCCTATTTGAGTATTGTTGCTGACCATGTGCATCCGTTCATGGAAACAATTTTCTTGTCTTTTAATAGCTACTTACAACATGATAATGCCCCATGTCACAAAGCAAAACTCATCTCAAAATTATTTCCTGAACATTATAATGACTTTGTTCTTTAATGGACTTCCTAGTGACTGGATCTGAATCCTGTAGAACTCCGCAGGAATCGCATGATGCAGTCATGTCAGCATGGACCAGAATCTTAAATGAATGTTTCCAACATCTTGTGGAATCCATGCCATAAAGAATTGAGGCTGTTTGAGAGCAAAGGGAGGCCCTACTTAGTATTAGCATAGTGTTCCTAATGAAGTGCTTGATGAGTGTACATAGTACTTCTCCACTGACATTAGTATATCAGAAATTTTGTTTATTGTTTTTAATATGCTGTGCTTTGCCATTGTAGACTGCTTGGCTGCAACCTCAACTTGAATGCCTGTGAAACTATCTGTTCTGCTCTGAAGTCAGTGAACTACCTGACAGAGCTGGATCTTAGCAGCAATTTACTACAGGATTCAGGTGTGAATCTCCTCTCTGATGGACTGAAGAGTTCACATTGTAAACTGGAGATACTCAGGTGACGTTTCTGTGAATTAAATCTTGAATTAAAACATTCTACTGGGAAAAGCACAGGAGAGCAATTTTACATGATTTAAATATAAAGGACATTAGGTATTCTACCGAGAAGGACTGCATTTTGTAAAATGGTCATATAAACAAAACTGTATTTTTTATTTCAAAAACGTTCTTGGATCAAGATCCATTAGTTGTTCATGGAACATCATTGATTTTTAAACAATCATGGCCATTTGGTGTCTGGATCTGGATTTCAGGTTATAGAGAGTTGTTGACTTAATGCTGGCCTTAAGAATTAGCTTACTAAGAGGTAGATGATAGCAGTGTTAATCTGGGGTCAGTACCCTCCCCCTTCCTGGAGTAATTTATAAGTACTGATATGGGACTATCATTAAGATGTCGAGAGGTGACAGATTTTCTTATGTTGGTAAAAGACCATCACTACCATATTGACCCTGGAAAGACCTATTAATGATGCTTGAAGACCATCACTGCCATGTTCATAGTTGATTCAGGTTTATTTTTTCTCATTTTATGTCTTTCCTGCTTTTCTATCAGGTTGTCTGGATGTTTGATTACAGAGGAAGGCTGTTCTTCTCTGGGTTTAGCTCTGAGTTCAAATCCTTCACACCTAAAAGAACTAGATCTGGCCTACAACCATCCGGGAGAGTCAGGAGTAAAACTGCTCTCTGCTAGACTGAAGGATCCACACTGCAGATTGTACAAACTCAGGTATGTAGAACTTAATGTGTCTTTTTCATGCTAGAGCAAGGAAGCAAATGTCAATTTCAATAAAATAATGGATCACATTACTAATTTGCCATCTGTGTTTGGTCACTTTTGGACACTTTACCGTCTGGGCAGCCTTAGCACATTCAACTCCATTCAAAATGTGTCCCCCATGATTTAAGATTTTGTGTGAATGTTTAAGCATAATCTCTTATTAAGTGGTGGTTATTGAGTCATTAATGGATGGGTCAGCAAACATTCAGAGCACAGAGATGATACTTAACACATGTTTACTTTTGAACACTTTACATTCTGGGCAGCCTTTGCATATTCAAGTCCACTCAAAATTTGTCCCACATAATTAAATATTTTGTGTCTAATTTTTGAACATAATCTCTAATGAATAGGTGATTAGTGAGTCATTAATGTATAGGTCAGCATACACCAAGCAGAACACAATGATGATACTTAACACATCCAGGAGAACAGTTTCTCTATATTAGATGTGGTTGCTGGATTTATACTAAAAAGTCAAGCAGATCAAAACTGAACAATATAAATTAATGACTATATAGCAGGTGAAAAGCACTCATTTTAAAGCTAATGCCTAGAGCAGTGGAGCCTAATCCTGGTCATGGAGACCTACCACCCTGGAGTGTTTGGATCCAACACACCAGGCTCTAATATTCAGATATGTTCATTGTCTGGATTGAGTTTGATGGATTATGGCTGGAGCCAAACTCTTCAGGGTGGTGGACCTCCAGGACCAACAGTGAGCACCTCTGGCCTAGAGCCTGTAGAGTTGTAAAAGAGAAATTTTGCACCATTGAATGCACTTCTTATAAACCATAAAGTCAATATGAGCCTATACTAACAACAACAACAAAAATAAGAGGCATATGCTAGCATTTAGGAGTGTATGAATGTGTATATTTCTTGAACAGATATAGTAACAGAAATAACAATATAGTTTGTTTACAATGACTGGATAATATTTTATCCATCTGTCTGTTTAAGCCATTTATTATGTCTCAATTTCCTACGCTCTGTATAGAAAATACTGTATGATTTCCACTTTCACAGGTTAGCATTCTGTAAGCTTACAGTGGAGTTTTGCAGAACATTTGCATTAGCTCTACAATCAGTGCACTCTCCCCTAAAAAAAATATTGCACTAGTTATTGTAGAATTAATGCACTAATTATTGTAGAACTAGTGCACATTTGCATTAGTTCTACAATCAGTGCACTCTCCCCTAAAAGAATTATTATGTCTCAATTTCCTACTCCCTGTATAGAAAATATTGTATGATTTCCACTTTCACAGGTTAGCATTCTGTAAGCTCACAGTGGAGTTTTGCAGAACATTTGCATTAGTTCTACAATCAGTGCACTCTCCCCTAAAAGAATTGGACCTGAGTAATAATGATCTACAGGATTCAGGAGTGAAACTGCTCTCTGCTGGATTGAAGAATCCCTTCTGTAAGCTGGAGATACTCAGGTAAACTTTGTGTGAATTCATTCCTAAATAGGAAACTGTTCAGGTATGTTAATTTTGTCATCTCCCTGTTTCATTCATCTTTGCAGACTGTCTGGTTGTATGGTAACAGAGGAAGGCTGTTCTTCTCTGGCCTCTGCTTTGAGATCAAACCCTTCTTACCTGAAAGAACTGGATCTGACGTACAACTACCCAGGGGATACAGGAGTGAATCTGCTCAATGCTAGACTGCAGGATCCATCCTGCAGACTGGAGATGCTCAGGTTTGTAGAGCTGTGACTCTGACACCTGAGGTTGATTTAGATCCATTTGGAGATTTATTCAATTTACAAAGCTAATAAACCAAAGAACCAATTTACTGTAACCTATCTTTGAAGGTAATGTAATTTTTATTATATAACAAACCCCAATACCGCAACATCATGTTAATGTTACTTATTAACTTTAATACTTTAGAAATGTTTTTTGAATTGAAATGTTAAAACATCCCCAGGAGTGAGTAGATTTATAGCTGCTGTTCCTGCTTTTTACCACAAAGTTTCAATAATGTGCACTTGTTTTAAAAGCCCTTTCAGACACTATTTAAAGGAAAGCTTCACTGCTTCAGAAAGCTTTGTTTTTGCCATCGCTAGTACTGTTCAAAGGCCTATGAGATTTCCACAGGCTGAGCTCTGTCAAATCAGTGTGCTGTACATGTCCATGCTCTGTCCATGCATTGGAGGTTTCCAATACATACTGAGCAAAACAGAACTAGACAGCACTATCAAAATACACAGGGTAGGAATGAAAAACAAAAAGAAAGTCAAAAACACATGAGACAAATACAAGTGGTACAAAACAGCTCAGTAATGCAGACAGATATCAAAAAGATTAGGCAACTAAGCTAGAAAACAGGCTTAAATAGAAATGACTTAATGACTTCAAGCAGTCTACAGGTGAAAAAACACTAAAAACCTTCACTTTGTAACATCACTACACTACACTACAGTAATGCTAATTTCTGCTAGCAGTTATTGGATATGCAGTGTTAAGTTAATATAAAGTTAACTGGTGTACATTGACTTTCCCAAGTTGTGTAAAATACTACTGATGGCACCAGTAGTTTAAAATTTGACATTTTAAGCTTGTAATGTGCTTTACTTTGTATATTGAAGTGTTTCAGTATATCTTTCAGTACCTACTTCTACTTAAAGCCTCAGTCTTAGTACTGGAGGAGTATTAAGTATGGTATGCCTCACTCGAAGCTGACAAATACAACTTACAAAAGTACCATTGCAGTGACATATTTTAAATGCCAGACCAGCACTTTGCAATCCAACGGCCACAAACAAAATAACTCAAGTGCACAAGAAAAAAAACAAATTTGTTGTTTCTGCTCTTGGATGACATACTAAAATTATGCCAGTGTTAGTCATTTGTGCCTAAACAAAAATAGAGTCATTTGTGAGACTGTGCTTGATGTTACGCCACCTTCTCTTGCAAGCTCACTCGAGTCAATGGACTGTCTAGAAAACTCCAATTCCCATGATTCAGTGGGAGATCACATGACTCCTCCATCATCGCCATCAACCAATATACATTCATTCCAGCACTCCACCTCAGTTTTGAGTTTTGAGCCTGTACACCTGCATTCCATTACTTGTAATGAGTTCGTATATAAGCCCGGTCTTTAGGTTTGAACTTTGTGAAGTATTGCTAACATTTCCTGTTGTGTAATGAGCATTCTCTGTCTGTAAACCTTACCTGTGTATGACTTGTTTTTGTTTTTTGACTTGCATTTTCATGTTTCCCCTTTTGATTGGATTGCTGAATGTTATTGATCTCATTTTTTGTCTTTGTAACTTGGACTGGTTACTGGATTCTCTCTGGATCTCCCCTTTGTTTTGGTTATTGTGGTCTCTGGTTTTGACCTTGCCCTGTTACGACTGTGCTCTTTGTGATACTCCAAAGCTCTCAAGTAAACTACAGTCTTGTTTTTAAATATGCAAGCATCTGATCTGTTTTGACTCCCTGACACCTGGTCACCCACACACATTTCAATTATTCATAAATGCTTCATAAAATATATTTATTTAATTTAAAATGTGGCTAGAACAGTATGACAACATTATTGTAAAATAATCACTTATCAATTATTTCAGTTTGATCATGCTGGCAACAATATACATGTGAACATGACTGAAGTCACAATGTTCTAATTTTATTTTAATGAAGAAGCAAAACAGATCCTATAATGCTAACTTGCTAAAGGTTGATTCATCAAGCCTACCTTATCTTATCTACCTATCTTAAAACCTAGTTTTTGTCAAAATTCCTGTTTTTCACTTTTTGACTTTTGGGAAAATTGATGTTGTGCATGAATGTTCGGAGATAGTTCTGGTGACCCCACTTTATGCATATTTTTGTGCTTTGTTTTATCTAGCACACCTGATTTACTACTGAACAAGCTTTGTGTCGACTGGGTCAGGTGTGCAGTGTAGAGGAAACGCAAAATTGTGCAGGACTTGAGGCCACCAGGAGTTAGGAACTCCGTATTAAAGACATATGATGGATGTATGCAAATTGGCATATATTTAAGTATGTGTGTGTGTGCTTTCTTTTTTAGGGTGGAACATGAAGGGAAGATACGGATCAAACCAGGCCTAAGAAAATGTAAGTTCATGATGTTCAGTTCAGTGTTTGCTTACATATTCACATTTATCCAGAGTGACCTATAATTTTAATTATGTTAAAGAGGTAAGTAAATGTAGTGTTATGCACAAATATTCTTATTGCTATAGCATGGTGGGCTTGTCTGAGCAGGGACTTAGCCACTATGCCAGTGGTGGTCTATGGTGCTCTTGAAGATCTTCCTGCAGACTTTAGCTTCAACCTGAATTGACCCAACTTAAACCTTTATGTTATTGCCTTCAGAAGTCCTTGATTTGCTAAATGAGGTATGTTTTTTTGGGTTGTAGAAAAAATATAAATCTTCATGAGCAGGGATGGTGATAATTGCACTATTAGATTAAGATTAAGTGAACTTTACTAGTCCCACAATGGAGAAATTTCACCTCCGCAATCTAACCCATCCGTGCAGTGAAACACCACATACACACTAGTGAAGACACACTAGGGGGCAGTGAGCACAGTTGCCCGGAGCGATGGGCAGCCCTATCCGCAGCGCCCGAGGAGCAGTTGGGGGTTAGGTGCCTTGCTCAAGGGCCCCTCAGTCACGTCCTGGTGGCTCAGGGGA
>JAILXH010268207.1:41864-54787 GCA_023558415.1 Piaractus mesopotamicus | reverse complement strand
ACAAAAAAAAAAAAAAAAAAAAAAAAAAAAAGGGAGACAAGAACAACTTCATAAGTAAATCAAATAACAGGCCACAGTCTTACCCTGCCAGAAGTGGAGGTCATACTGTAGACTTCCTAAACGTTGCTTGATGGTATTGAGGACGATGTAGGTATCGCCTGTGTAGAAGCTTCCATACAGATTCCCTGGGACTGCCACCAAGTCCATTTTCTCAATCCTCCATACTTGAAGTCCAGGCTTCTGCCCAGCACTCTTAAACTCAGGATGATAAACCATGCTGCAGAGAGGAAAAAAAAAAGCTATTGACCTCGTTTTGCTGTGTAAAAATATATATAAGCACTATACGAGGTACACTTTAGCACAAATGTGATCTGAATAGGCTTTTTGTATCCTCGTCTGTGCCCATCTCTACATTAAACAGCCCAAATGCTGCTAAAATTTTGAACAGATCTGATTGTTTAAAAAAAGCCAGCAGATCTCAGGCGGCATCAGAGCTACAAGAAGTCACTTCAGCTTATCAACTGATCTGTCGTTTCACATAAGACACTGATTACCTGTTACCAGCAGTGTAGATAACACGCCTTACTCAAGATAAGATGAAGACGGAAGGGTCCTTCTGCAAAGGGCAGGTGGGCTTTATTGACGTACTCGCCAGGCCCCTCCCACCAGGGGAAAACCACGCCCATACGCCCTGAAGGTCTGAGGAGAAATGATTCATTATTTAAACTGTGCACTCTGCATTTAATCAGTGAGAAAAACAAATACAAAGAAAACGGCCACTGGGGAAATACATTAAGTTGACTTCCTCTGAGCAGACTATGAAAAATGTAGGTAGGGTTTGTCTGTTATGTTAAATGATTTGCAGGCAATAAAAATGCTCATCAGTTTAATTTTACGCCTTAATATACAGTAATCTTTTATATTTTTATATTATCTCTATATATATATTGAATGTTATTGAGCGTAATGGCCTTAAAAATGAGACGTCACGTCAAAATTTCCATACATTAAATTTCATTATTTGTATTTCACACATTTTTACATATATATGTATTAGAAAATATATATATTAATGTTTTGGTTGTGTTAAATAATGTAAAGTCAATTAAATGTACCATTAAATCTTTTTATTTTTATTTTATGTAAATTTACATTCTCGGTACATCGTGACGTACTTTCCGGAGCATGGGTTTGAAAAGGATTTTCACATATTTCATGATTTTTGTAAAGTAAACATGTGCATTAATTAGCTCAAGGAGACTGATCTGTCAGTTAGACTCTCATATTCGGAATCAGAACAATGAAAAAGCGCCTGAGAGCCGGTTTGGGTGGTTCAAGGATCCACTAAGCTCAGTCAGTCCACTGGGAGGCGCTGCGTGTCCAGTAGGGGGCGCCTGAATCACTGTTTTGATAGAAGCCGTGTAGGAAGAAAGTGGCCGCCATACGTGCGAACCTGCCCAGATCTCGGAGAGCCGGCTCGATATTAACATTTTAGGTAAACGCCTTCATTATACTGTTGTTACAAACGTTTGATTATAAAGATTGACGCTTTTAAATTGCGTGTAAGGTCAGCGTTACACGCAGCTTTGGCATCTTTCTGGTTGGCTGGTTTGGTTAAACTAGCCCGGCTCTGTAAGACTGGCTTCTTCTGCGCTTGTTGTGGCCACAGCTAAGCTGTCGTTCCTAGCAGAGGGATCACGGAAATGCCCGAGTTGTTGATCATTAACTGGTTTTTTTTTTTAGGATTTTCGCTTCACCAGACTGCTGCAAAGCTTTATTTAGCCTTAGACACTGACACTGAGCTGCAGCTCTCCCGGCCTTTGGCATCACAGCCAGCGATTTTTAACAGATTCTGCTTCTGCTAGGCTCGCTAGCTAACCAGCTAACCTAGATGGCAAATCAGGTTCACTTACGTCGGACTCTCTTTGGAGTTAGCCAGCTAACATTAGCTGTTTACATGCCTGACTAGTAAGATGTCATTCGGAAGCCAAAGCTAACTAGACAGCCAAGTGTTTTGTTCTGTGGAAATGCAATGTAGCTAGTATATCATCCTGTTGTCAGCATGTCAACCAGATCAGATAAATGTCTCGAGATGACGAGCCTTGACACACTTTATTGCTCTGCTTGTGTTTAACGTTAGCTGACTAGTTTTCTAACCATTTGGAAAGAAGGCAACTAGCTAACGTTAGCTTGGCTGATGCCCTGAACAATAGCTGTCCAGCTGGCTAACATTAGCTTGCGGTATTATTAGTAGTAGCCTCTGAGCCCAATGTTTGTTCAGCTTCAGGTTGAACATAGAGTAAACATGCGCTGCCATTTGTGTTCTAACGGCTTAAATTGTAACAGACTTGTTTTTTTCTCTTTCAGAACCAAAATGACGACTGCACCGTATAACTATTCCTATATTTTCAAATATATCATTATTGGTAAGTGAAAATCTGACAGCCCACACACTTATAGATAATTAGAACCATGAGTTCTGTACTATCTTAAAAAGATGGTTCTTTAGTAATGAAAATCATTCTATATAGAACCATGAACACTCAAAGAACCATTTGCATGATTCTTCGCATGGTGAAATGGTTCTTCAGATTGATGTAGAATGTTCTGTAGGTGGTTCTATACAGAACTTTTTTGAAAAAGGTTCTATAAAGCACCAAAAAAAGGTTTTACTATCGTTACAGGCCGAAGAACGCTTCTTGGTGCTATATAGAACCCTTTTGCTAAGAGTGTATAGACCCATTTCATGCTTAAATGGTTCTTTGCATGGTGAAATGATTCTTCAGATTGATGAAGAATGTGTTGTATATGGTTCTGTGGTTAAAGCTTGACATCGTAAAAATAGCGGAACCCTTTTTGGTGCTATATAACCATATATCATACATTCTTCATCAGTCTGAAGAACCATTTCACCATACAAAGAACCATTCAAGCATGACATAGTTCTGAATAGAACTTGTGGTGCTAAATAGAACTACTGCCTTTACTAAAGAACCCTTAAAGATCTCTTTTAAGTTTATATGGCAAGTGTTAAGTCATATGCCACTGAATGTTTTCATATTTTCTAGATTTACTGCTTTTTGATACTGAGATTTTTTTTTGTTTGTTTCTTACCCTTCAAGGTGATATGGGGGTTGGAAAGTCATGTTTGCTTCACCAATTCACAGAAAAGAAATGTAAGTACTCTCATCAGTGTCCAGAAACCACTTCTTTATAGCCAGCTAGTCACACTTCCTTCGGCATGTGGTGCACCTTGGATCATTACAGCTTAGCTAGATGATGGGTTTTTCACTGCTGGATAACTTTACTGATTGTTAGGCTCAAGCATACATTGTCTTTATAGTCCATGCTGTCCTGTTTTCAACTGGACATGTCAGTGGCTGTTTCATAAGGAAACAGTATACAGATGTTTATAATTGTCAAAACGGCTCTATAAATATCTGCCATAATGAATTGGAGGTGTAACAATTTGGATGCACACAGGAAACATGCAATGCCATCATGTCATAAAAAGGACTGTTTTGAGCATCACCTGTTCTTGCCTGAATCAGTTATGGCAGACTGCCCACACACGATTGGCGTGGAGTTTGGCACACGGATAATCGAGGTGAGCGGGCAGAAAGTGAAGCTGCAGATCTGGGATACAGCCGGTCAAGAGCGGTTCCGCGCAGTCACTCGCAGCTACTACAGAGGAGCTGCCGGAGCACTCATGGTGTATGACATCACCAGGTAACATGGCTTCTTTTCAACTCCGACATCAGCAGAAAGGCTTCAAATATGCTTAAATGAAAATGGAACTGATCTTGTACCAAAAGATGCTCTCATCATATTAAAGAACTAATGAGCCCTAAAATAACATTATTTTTATTGGATTGCATGTTTAATACAACTTCTTATAAGGCTTACTCTGATACCTGGTGGTCTTCCTCTGCAGGCGAAGCACGTACAACCACCTCAGCAGCTGGCTGACTGATGCAAGGAATCTCACCAACCCTAATACAGTAAGTTTGTATTCTTGATGCCTCTAAATTGAGTCCATGCAAAATCATAATAACTTTGCTGCTATGCAGTCAAGTATGGGCACAATCATATTCATTAAATTAATAGATTCTAAGTCTGGTCATTCTTTCTGCAGGTGATAATTCTTATTGGTAATAAAGCTGACCTCGAAGCCCAGCGAGATGTTACATATGAGGAGGCCAAGCAGTTTGCTGAAGAGAATGGTAGGAAAAATGTTTATGAAATATAATGTCTCTGCAATACAGTGATACTATTTCAGGATCTAAGATCATTTTTAAAGGGCAGTTTTTGCCATCTGGGACTGAAATGGTTTTTAACTTAATCAGAATACTAACTAGCAGTTTTATTTACCAAAACTACCAACTAAGCAGTGAATAGATTTTATTTTCTTTCTGTTTTCAGACAGAAATGAGGAACGGTGGTGGTGGACACTTTTGAATTGAGATTTACTTTGCAACAGCTTCATAGCAGTCCATTCTATCTACATATGTGCATTTACAGTGTCATTGTAGTGCACATTAGTTCACATAATTGTATTTAAAAGTAAATTCATATTGATTGATTTTGCATAATGTTATTTTGGAGATGATGTTGCCCCTTTGCTTGAGTTGAATAATAAATGTCGGGCATTTTTGCCTTTTGCACCCGGTAATTTCTTGCACTGTATTATTTACTTTCTTACAGTGAATACATTGTCTTAATTCATATATTTTTTTAATCCTATGGTGTTTTGCAATAGGCCTGTTGTTCCTCGAGGCGAGCGCAAAAACGTAAGTTTAATTTTCCTGATGTTAGTTTGAGTAGTGCACCCACACAGTAACATTGCATTCATCATAGTTTCTAAGGTTGCAACATTACACTGCCATCACTCTGCATTTTTCAGTAATGCTGAATGTTGTCATTTGCACAGAGGTGAGAATGTGGAAGATGCATTCCTGGAGGCAGCCAAGAAGATCTACCAGAACATTCAGGATGGCAGCCTGGACCTGAACGCAGCTGAGTCGGGGGTCCAGCACAAGCCCACTGCCCCGCAGGGTGGCCGGCTCTCCAGCGACGCACAGCCCCAGAAGGAGGGCTGCAGCTGTTAATGACCATGAAGACTTCCTTTTCCTTTCTTTCTCTCTCTCTCTCTCTCTTTCCGTATCTACCCTCCAGCCCTACACCTTGGCCTCTCTCTGTTGCTCTCTTTCTCTTTTTTCCTCCCTCCTTCCATTCTGATTGGCCATGAGGTGAGGTTGGAGATTAGAGTTTTCGGGCTGGATGGCTCCAAACAACGGAGGAGTAGTGCAGTCAGCTTCCACCACGTTCATCTCTCTTCTCCTTTCCTCTCCCTTTCTTTTCCCTCACTCATTTTGCCTGTTCATAACGCACACGTCCCAGTGCACCCTGCGAGCACTCACTGGAGGAAGTCTCCTCCTCGGAACACTAATCTAGATGGCTGATAAACTGGAAAAAAAAAGAAAAATATTGAGTTTATCAATAAGCAGAGTGATGTGCATAACTGTAAATGAAACATCTCGTGTACAGCAGCTGTTGGAATATTGGGATAATTTAAACAGAAGAAAATTTTGATATACGTTATTCTCGTTCAAGTGAAAACACGTTTAGGCAAAATCCGATTTTAGAATGTGCTTGAGGGGAGATGCATGATGACCTGTTATTGTACATTTTGTTAAAAAGAAAAAAAACTTAATTGATATTGTATTGTTTTAATTAGGATTTATGCAGTGTCACAAGTAACAAATCACCACATATTTATCTGTTTGTACCTACTCAAGACATAACATACAAGTACTATACAAGATGAGTATTGTTAGAAACCAAATGGACGTTCCATTTAAAAAAAAAAAATCTGCTGTTCTTTTGGTTGCTTCAGATGCAAAATGTTTTAAGTTGTAGAACAGTGATAGTAATATATTGAAAGGACACACATTTGGAGTCCATAAGAATGTTTTTGCACTTTGTAGTTGGTTTTCAAAGGCCTGGAGCTCTTTTTTATCATCTTATTAGTCTTAAGTCTATCCATGGAACATTCAGAATGAAATGTTCAGCTTCCCCACTTTGGGTTTAGAGATGTACGGAACAGACCAGAACTATTTGACCTTGAGGGAATGAACCTCTCAGTTTTAACAGTTGAAATTCAGTGCCCTTCAAGTTCAGTGTAAACTCATAGCATATCAGAGTATTATTCTTTGAATTTTAACTTCTGTTGCCTTATTGTGTTTGCTCTCATGTCCTTTTTTTCTGTAAATCCTGTTCAGTTTGTAATATACAGTACATAATCAAAAAAATCCAAGTCACTAAACTTAAAAGTTATAAGGTAAAAACAAATTTTTGGCTTTCGAACCCCTTTACAAGCATTCCTGTAGTTTTTCACAGTGAATTCAGATAAACTGGATTTGTGAGTTATGCACTGGGAGTTATGCCAAATGCATGTCAATTTGAGTCAGTCTCAAACTGACCTTAGGTACCAGTAAAATATACAGCCCCTTTTAAAGAACACAACTTATATGACATGTAACAGAATGTTTTACTGATAGACATTTGGAGGGGATGGAAAGGCATAAGGAAGCACTCCAGAAAATTCTATTAAATCTGTCTTATGATGAGATTGTAAAGGAGTGTGAGTGGAGTTGTTTTGTAAACTAAATTTTTTTTTTTTAGCCCACTTTCTTGCATTTTTCCATGTCTCAGTGACTATAAAAAGGCATATATAACCTGCTCTGAAACTCTGAGGTATGTCTTCTGTAAGTGACATTTGTTTGTAATTATGTTAATAAAGACAATGCTGTAGACGGTCTCTGATCATACATCTTTGTACTGTATTACACTAGCAGCGTTGCTGAGCACCACACGTATTTCTGCTGAAAAGAAAAAGATAATGTAAAAAATAGAAAATGGTACATATTTTATTGCACATAGAATTGTAACAGTACATAAGTAACAAAAATGCATGTTTTAAGTGCGACAATAAATATTTTACTTTGATGCATTACCAGTATATTTTCTTAAAGGCATGTACAAAATAGTAAAAAGACCTCCACAGGGTCTACATCAACTGCCATGATAACGTACTGAATGCGTGATGTAGAGTAAATTTTAGATGTTATTATGCTTATTTTACATGTAGCATGTAGCTTTAAGGCACACAGCTATATTCATTCTTAATTTGCTACAAACATTTTACGAAATCATAAAAGAAAATCATGTCACACAAACAATATCTCAAAAAAGGAGTACTGCCTCTCCTTGTAGCCTGAGGTAGGAGAAAGTAAATTTTAATTTTAAAAAATACTTTTTTTACCCCAAATTTTACCTTCCTCATTTACAGGTGCAAGTCCATAGGCTCAGCATGTTTTCTGTGGGTAGAAGTCTAAGAAGAATCTCCTCTGAAAGTTGAGAGGCACTTGGTTTCAGAACTTCACAGAAAGAGAAATTTTGAACAGGAATGGCTTTAGTGCACTTGGCTCAGGAGGCGTCCTTAGTCTTTCTCAGGGACAGAGGGGTCCAGTCTAATAGGACTACAGGAACGATCTCCTCTGGTGTTGCCAGCTCTCTGTGCAAGTCTAAAAAAACATGAATCAAACTTCTGAAGCTGGTGTGTTTCTTAACTTCATATTATTAACCAGTGCAAATGTGCTAAACACACATAATGGGCTCTGTGTTAGAAAGCAAAACAGACTATTTCCTTTTTCTGTTGCCTTTTTTGCTCTGATTTGCAGAACTGAAAGGGTATTGCTGAGGCTGTAACCCACTGGTGGGGAACTCCACTCCTGGAGGGTCTGCACAGTATTATGATTTTCCTGCTCAGACACACCTAAGTCAACATTGCTAGCTTCAACTGATGTGTTAGAGCAGGGGAATCAGAAAACTGTGCTAGTCTCTGATCCTTAGTTCCCCACCATATGTCATACCAACACAACATACTTTAAAGCAGGGGTGCAAACTCTGGTCCTGGAGGGCTAGCGTCCAGCACAGTTTGGAGGCTTCCCCGCACACCCACTAAATCTGGCAATTAATAGATAAGTGTAATCAGGTGTGTTGGAGCAGGTAAATCGCCAAACTGTGCTGGACTCCAGCCCTCCAGGACTGGAGTTGTGCACCCCTGCTTTAAAGTAACTAAGAGGAGCTCTCCAGTCCTCATTTACAGAGCTCTACTTAGCAGGGATTTCAGAGTCACTTAGATAAGGGGACTCATGGCTGGATTTGCCCAGTAGCTGGTCCAGCTTGTCTACCCGTCTGCGTAGTCCCTGGATGCTGCCCTCTGTCTGCTGCCTGCGCAGACTCAGCACCTCCTGCTGAGAGAACATCGACCTGCGCAGCTGAGCCTGAAATGAAAGAGAGTGCAGAAACCACTTTATGTGATTGCTTTCAAAACAAGTTCTTACATAGTAAAGACAGTGCTAATATATCCTGAAGCGAGTGACCAAATGACACTTTCAGAAGATGAACTTGTAACCTTCAGATGATCTTCATGCTGCCTCAGTCTCTCTCTCAGTGCTTCTCCTCGCCACTGCTCGTCCTGCACACAAGAATGAGAGCAGACAAGAATGAAGATTTGCATTTGTATGCCAAAGTCTGGACGCCCCTGGTCATGTTTTGTTGATTTCTAAGTGAAAATAAGTTAACACATCCTCTTCAGAGAACACACTTCTGCATATTTTAATGCACAAGTATTGTTTTTTTGCTGAAGAAAAACATAAAATGTGGCCTGTGTAAAGGTTATGGCACATTTGGCTAAACTCAAATAAACAGAAATTGTGCGCTAAAATTAGCACAAAAATGCCATATTTTAAATTTGTTCTTTGTAGAGGATGTGTTAGTTTATTTTCACTTAGAAAATAAACAAAACATGTCATTTGACCAGGGATGTTAACTAATGACTGTATATGTTTAAATTCTTCTACTTATTAACAACTAAGAATTTAGCAAACGAGTGCTGAACCATGTAAAACTCAGCCCATACTTTGGTATTGTAAGCGGACTTCCTCACAGCTAATGGCGACAAGACATGGTTCTCCTTGTGGTCGTTTGCATCTGTGGATGCTGCAGATTGCAAGGCCAGCTCCTTCATACTGGTGTCCAACTCTGCTCTCATCTCTGACCTCAGAGAGCGGACTGTGCCCTTGATCTCTCGTAGACGAGTCTTCCCCTCTCCTTGGTGCCGTAGCTGAGAATGCATATAGAAAAAATACAGAACTATGCATAATATGGCCAAAATAGCACATTGTGATTATATTGCTACATATTGAGACTGTGATGTCTTGCAATAAACTCAGCTGAATCTGAATATAAGGAAATCCTTCAGTAAATTCTTAAACTTAACACCTAACTCTAAATACTACTGGTTAAGCTTGTTCACTTGTTAGCAATTTGCCAAGGGGGTTGTTAAATAAAGCCACTTTCTTATGTAGGTTATGTTTACTATGGTTTCGAGCCTTTTACTTTATATACACGAAAAGTGTGAGCACTTTGTGACCGCAAACATGCATGCATTTGTGAGATCCTGCATTTTTTTCCTTCACCAAGCCAGACGACTTTATAAAGTCCCTGGCAGCGCACATGTTTATTTTATAGTAGGGGAAACTCAGAATATGTAAAAAAAAAGAAACAAAAAAAACAAAAAACAAAAACTGATACTGATGTTTTGTGAACTGATTCAGATACTTGATGAATCTAAAAATCTACAATTTTCCCACCCCTAGTATGGACTAGCCTGTTATTTTGATCAAAACAAGGCAGATATCACCATAACAATTAGGAAATGATTCATTGTGCAACCCTACCGTCCATAGTCACTGGAAACTTTCAACTAGTTCCAATTGTGTTGTGCAAACTGTACCTATTTCACAGAAGAATACTGCTCTGAAGAAAGTGGTTAGGGTACCTTGTCTTTGAGGCAGAGAAGCTCCTGAGATGTTGAGTTGAGCTCCAGCTGCAGGCCTGTGGCTCTCTCGTGGTTCTCCTGAGCTGCCTGATCCACCACCACCAGCTCCCTGTGCAATCTCTCCCGCTCCTGCACACATACATGGTATTCAGTCCACCTACTACAACGCATTGCAAGATTTTTTTTGCAAAATTATACAGATCAACAACTAACTTAGTGTTTCTCACCTTCTCAGCCTGCTGCAGTTTCTCTTTTTCAGCTAGACTGAGGTTCTTCGCAGTTACAAGCCGTGTTTCCATGCTCCTTCTCTCTGCAGCCAGAGTGTCTTGAAGATACTGAAGCTCAGAGCGACAGGTCTCCAGATCCTCCCTGACCTCCCTCACCTCCTTTGCTTTGGCCCTTAGCCTGACCTCTCTGTCAGCCAACTCCTCTTCTGTACACATACACACATATCCGTGAGAGAGTAGAGAACTAAAGGCCACCATAACACCCGTGTATTAACTCCCTGACTTATTAAGGGTCATTTGGCTGTGGAGGTATTAATAACTAGCACAATACCCTGTTATTAATCTTAAGACTTACGCAGTAACTACTAGATGTGTAACAATTTGCAAAATTATTTTTGCAATGATATTTTTTTCATTCTCTGTTTATTACAGCATTCACTATATAAATATCTAGTATTTCAAACTAAAGTTTTCCTTTACTCTGTCCTGATCTAATACTCTACCACAAGATAATATGTTAGCCCCAGTCTAACACATTAGCCATCAACTAACATGCTAGTCACAATACAACAATACAGTACACTGCAATACTACTGCAATGCAATATGTTATACGGTTACATACATGTGACTACTATCTCTAGTAACGACTATACAATGATTCAATAACCACTATGAAAGTTTCATAATAGCGGCTAAATCATTTATAATAGTTTAATAACAAAAATAATTAAACTAATATGTAACTTAAACAGTTGTGAGAGTGAGAAATTGAGATATGGGCCCACGTTTGCCCTAAGGGCTTGAAGGGGTTGTAACTAGCACTGAGACCATATCCTTCTTTACAAAAGCAAAATAAAGATGAATGGTTGACCTCTAAACTCACCAAGCTGTGTTACCCTGTCCTGTAGCAAAGCACTGTGCTGCTGATCTGCTTGCAGAAAGCATCTCTTCTCCTCCAGTTGTTCCACAGCAGCTGAGACTTGCTCCATCTTCTCCACACGCTGGGTAAGTGCTCCCTCTAGTGCCTGCAGCTGAGACTGCAGCTTCTGCTGCTGCTGTCTCTGCAGCTCCTCCAGCTCTAAACTCTGCTGCTGTTGCGACTTCATGTGCTAGACAGAAAAAAGTCAGAGGGATACAGTGAATGCACTTTGACAGTACTGGTAGACTGGCTGTCATCCAGTGTTGTTCCTCCTGACAAGCAAACGTGGGCAGAGTAGCCTCAAGTAAAATTGTTGTTACTTTGGTGAAATAACGACTTGATAAAAAACCTTTTACTTAAGTACTGAGTAAGTGATGAACTGCAGTAATTTTTTTTTAGTACATCCAGTTTTAATCAGAAAAGGGATCCTTTAGACCTAAAATAAAATGCTTTAAAGTGGTATGACTGATCACAAAACAGTTTAGATGCTGTAACGAATGTAACATAAAACAGGTAATTAGAATTTATAAGAGAACTGCTGATGTATTTTACAGAAATTATGTGGGCTATTTGGATGACTACTGAGTTTGAGCGTTTGTTAGCAATGTTTGTCCTGCCGTTCCAGTTCTAAACTAAAGAATTAAAAACTCCAAACATGTCTTGGCCAATCGACTGGGATCTGGAATAAGTGGAAAATTGTGTAAATTAGATTTTTTGTCAAAACATTCCCTTAAACTACAATGGACAGCCATTCGATGGCAGCAAAAAAGCCCCCTCACCTCTTCCTGTTGTTCAAGTTGGGCTTCCTTCTTGGCCAACACCACCTCTAGATCCTTCAGCTGCTGCTCCAGTTTGTCCACTCTCTGCTGTCTCCTCTGGATCTTTTCAGTCTTGTTTTGCAGCTCAGCCTTCTGCTCTCGCTGCTGCTTTGCCAGATCATCCCGCCCTCTCTGAACGTCTTCTACTTCCTGTATGCCGGAAATCAAAGCAAGATGAATTCAGTCAGGACTTGTTTAACCTAACAATGTAAGTTTTAATCAAACACATAGACTATAGTTCACCTTTCTTATCTCCTCTAGCTGAAGTTGTGAGTGTGCAACCTGCTCCTTTAGCTTATTCAACTCTTCAGTCTTCTCTGCAGGAGACAACAGGCACAAATTACCCACACATCATATTTTAACACACTAGATCCAACAAAATTTAATATGATGCTGATCTGTACCCTCTAGTTGCCGCTGGATCGTGTCAGTATCTCTGTTGACCTCTTCTTTGAGGC
Organism: Piaractus mesopotamicus; assembly: GCA_023558415.1. Classification (NCBI taxonomy): domain Eukaryota; kingdom Metazoa; phylum Chordata; class Actinopteri; order Characiformes; family Serrasalmidae; genus Piaractus; species Piaractus mesopotamicus. Next base: position 42,456 of record JAILXH010268207.1, on the reverse strand, counting down.
TGTAGGCATGTCTGTGCTCCTGCTTCAGCTTGGCCAGCTCTGCCTGCAGCTTCAATAGCTCTGCCTCTGCTGCCTGCGCTCCCTCCTCCGCTGCCTCCAAACATCTGCCCAATCAGATAGCAATGCTTCAGTCCCTCATAGCAATGCTTTAGTTCATAAAGCGAATAATATTGTTTAATTTCAACCTTAAAACTTTTCAATAGTGGTTATTATCAGGGAAAGGCAACAGCATTAGCAGTATCACTGAAAGTACACCAGCAGTCAGAGTTTGTACCTCTGAGCATGCGTGCGGCGGGCCTCCAAGTTAGTGCACTGCTCTTGCAGCTTCCTCTGCCTCTCCTGCTGCTCCTGCTGCACCACCTGCAGCTCCATACGCACCTGCAAGATACATACACCTAAAGTAAAGGGCTCATATTCTACGTTTTTCTTGTTCATTAATGTGTAGTTTTACGTAACAAAGACCAGCATCTCCAATCTCTCTTCATCCCTTAGAATTAAAAGCAATACTATGTAAGTTTTGGAGATTTGGAGAACTCTCTTGTGGAAATGTGTCTTTGCATGCAATGCGTGGAAGAACATTTTGTAACATCAG
>JAILXH010268207.1:6193-21374 GCA_023558415.1 Piaractus mesopotamicus | reverse complement strand
GAGAGAGAGAGAGTTATAACGTTAATTAATAACAGCCCTTTAGTCCCGGTTAGCTAAAGTTAGCTGGTTAAATGGCCCTTCGTCTGCTAGGTTAGCTGGCTGGCTAGCTAAACAATCTGGCTGCTTACTCGCTTATCTTGCTTGGTCTATTAATGCCAGTGACTGTAAAGTTAATGACATGAATTAACCAGTATTTTAGCTAGGTTAGTTAACCTAGCTACTTACCATTCTTCAGCGTTGTGTTCTGCTTGCGTATTAGCAAGCTAACGTTAGCATGTGGGTAAAGCTGGATTGCTAACTTAATTGTGCCGTCTCCATGGTGACTGACATACAGAAAGGGATGTACTTTAGCTGCCGTTAGCTAAAAGCTAGCTGTCCAGGTAAACATAGAGAGATATTTCCGCGTTGCATCTTTGAAAAATGAAAGAAATACAATAAACAGACACCGTGTTATTAGTAAAGGCTTAATTAACCTTCTGGATTTTGTAAGCATGTTATGCGACAACACGTTCACTAAAAGCAACTTTAAATCAAATAGTTCGCGGTCGTGTTTTTGTCACGTGACCTTGTGTATGGCGAGCCAAGAGGTTCATAATTACCCATTTTACACTGTAAGGTTAATGTTCTGCTGAACATAATCCAGGCCAAATAAATGCAATATACAGTGTAAAATGCATTGAAATAAAATGCATATTTATGTTATTAATTTACTTTTCAACAAGCCAGTGAATGTTTTTGCAGCTTTGAGTGTTCAGTTTGTGTCCTTATATCACATAATGAACATGACATGCCAAAGCATGTCCATTGCACTGGGGTTAGAGTCAGCTTGGTATGTATTTTTTTCTGTAACCATATAGAGCAGTGAGTGAAAAATGCAAGTCTCACATAATTCCATTATAGTTTACTGATTTTATAATTATGTCGCCCACCCCCTGTAAAAATGTGATGTGTTATGTATTGTAGGACATGCGGCCACCAATACTGCTTCCCTGCATAATGATGGTCACCATTTCAAGTATTTAAAGTGGAAAACTGTAAGATTTCTTTCAGTTGAGGTCTTCTTTGAAGTAAATAGGGTCTTTCTAAATGAGCAAATATGATAAAATATAAAACATTATTTATTTTTTCCTTTCCATGTTAAAACATGTTAGAGCAATGCCTTGAATGTGCAGTAACATATTTCCTTTCTCAAGACGGCCTACAAATTGGCAAGAAACACACAGACAAATGAATCAAGACTTTTATTATGCAACATTTTATGTAAACTACAATTTCAGATGTAGTAGCATTTTATCATATGCTGTTCAAAAACAAAAGGCATACCTAACCACTCTGCTAGAAAGAGGAAAATATACATATTTTAAACATATGTCCTTCCAAAAATTACAGCATTAATATAGTAAATATGGAATTAAGCAGATATATAGAGTGAAGCTATCTAGGTGCCATTACAACCTTCAAAAGTGAAATCAAATTCAAAGTCGTTTAAAACTTTGGCATAATCTCTGCAACGGCTATCTAGGCAGTCAAAGTCAGTTGGCCACCATTCCACTGAAGCTTGGGAGTCCAAAGGAAACTTATACCTGATGAAACATGGTTACAAGAACAAAAGGTAATGCAATACTCCTTAAACGTTTGTGTATTACCTCTGTATCTATATCTAATGTATGAATAATGCCTATGCCCATTATCTGTGGATTAGTTAGTTTAAATTATTTTGTGCTAGAAGAAATTACGTAAAATTGATAAACTCACTTGTAACTGCGGTTCACTCGAAGCTGCATGATCTCCGCACCCATAATCAGGTACTGCTTTCCAATCTCCAGATTTGTCGAACTGCAAGTTGCCTTCTTCACAAAACCGATCTCTGAGTCTTTTTTAATGTCCTCTGATCCTGTGGCAGAGAATATGAGTAGAAAAATTAGATAAGGATAATTTTCAGCAAGGAACTGTATTTTCCAGAAGATGGAATAAAACACTGTAGCTACCTTTTTTAAGTGTTTGCTCCACATTTGCATTGTATGTCAGAAAATCTCCTTCGGCTGTAGTTGATGTAATTTTCACCTTAAAAGCTGAGGGAAGTTTTAAAACATGAATGTCTTTAATGACAAATAAATGTAAATGATATAGAATTATGTATGATGTACTATGTGTATTGTTATTTACCATATTTTATGCTGTCTCTGCACACGTCCTGTTTTCTCTGTTTAGCAGTAATCTTATCATCAGTGCTGGCTTTGAACTTACAGCATTCCGCTACAGAAGAGAGCAGTTCAAGAATAATTCACATCAGTGCACTAACACTAAACAGTTTGTTAAATTATCTTTTCAATATTAAAATGACCACGGTGTTAGTTGTCACCAATTTAAAACAGCCACCTGAATTTCTCCAATGTATAGTGTTGACCTATACAGATAGAGATGCAAAGGTTTAAAAAAAAAAAATCATCAATTAAATTGACTCTTTTTGATGAATTGGCAGTGATTAGTTCACAATTTGATGATAACAACTATTTTAAATTCTCTTACTGGTCTTTATTACAGCAAAGGGTTTTATACACCGAATGTGATTTATTTGCTCACTTCATTTGGATGGAATTAAGTTAATGAGAGCATGTGTATATGTATATGGTATCTTGTAGACCAAGCTCGATTTTTCAGGAAACGAAAATGCGTCATTAGTTTATTCACCCTCTATTCGATTTTTGCAAACTTTAGCCAGAGACAAGAAATCGCTGACCAATCACTGTTGTCTCTGGCATTGGCATGGAGGTAACTAAAATGATGAACGATTAATCAGATTTTTGGAATGATTAGAATGATTAGAAGGCCTAAAAGCAGCTCAAACTAGAGAGAACTGAGACCCTGTTTACACCTGGTCATTTGTAATGCCTCTTGAGTATAAGATTATACCTGGATGAGGCTAAGCCACATAAAAATGCAAGTATAAACGCACCCAAGACAAATTTAAAACCGATAGAAATCTGATTGCTCAAACCACTTCAGGAGGTGGTTTGAGGTGTAATTGAGTCACTTGTTATAGCAGTGTAAACGCATTTGTCTCTCTAAGACACATTCGACAACCAAAACCCCTCCCAGTACAACCAAAACTCTTCCCCATGCAGTACATCACTGGGCACATGATCTGTGTCTGCGAGCACATGGTTGAGGATCAGAAGAACGTAAATGCTTAATAGCAGTATGGACAGACATTATTGTGTAAAACAAAATGCAGACGACTTAATAAACAGTAATTTTTTGCCACGTAATGAGCAGCTTTGCATATTTCGTACCACACAGCAATCAGATTTCAATCCGATGCATTTGATTACCAAGTGTAAATGTATGTGGCTAAAATGTAGGATACAATCCAGATACTAGTCACACCAAGTGACCAGGTGTAAATGGGGACTGTTGTAATAAGTGGAAGCACTCAGGTCCCTTAGTTCCTCAATGCAGCAGTGTAGCTTTTTATGCTACTTTCATGTTTCCAAAATGGACAGTGGCCCAGCGTCACCATTTGTTTGTTCTGTTAGGAGCAAACAAAATCAATTTGCACTACGTTCTGCCTGTTTGTTTTGTGCTTCGTCTCTTGAGGAGCTGCATCTCCAACATCTGACTTACTGAGCTTCAGGCTGTGAGCGAGAGAGTTCCTAAAGGCGCTAGCTCCTGAATGAGGCAGAGAAACTCTCTGTTCACGTTTTGCTTTTTCAAAGTGGAAAGCATCACAATGTCACAGGTTTCCTGTTTCCCTTTTGTTAGATATTCGAATAGTCAGAATATTTTGCATTTCTGTGTCGTTTATTCGCGTTGTGTTCGGTGTGTAACGGCCTTAAGAAACAGAACCTGACCGCCTCACATATGTATTTTTAAGCCACACAATATTTCTTATATATTTAATTTTATATACACTAAATGGCCAAAAGTATGTGGACACCTGGCCACCACACCTATATGAGCTTATTAGACATTCCATTTCAAAAATCTAGCAGGACAGAAATTTCATGAACTGACTTGTGGCAAAGGTGGCATCCTATTACAGTGCCATGTTTAAAGCCGCCGAGCTCTTCAGTACAACCCATTCTACTGGCAGTGTTTGTCTGTGGAGATTGCATGGCTATGTGCTTGATTTTATACACCTGTTAGCAATGCATGGGGCTGAAACCCCTGATCTCAACAATTCACATACACATACTTTTGGCCATTTAACATATTATTTATATACAAATCTTTTAAAATATATTTTAGTTTATCTACTTTCCAGTAAAATATTTTAGAATCTTTGTAAAGCTATGCATAAGTTTGCTGTGGCTCATATAATCACATTTTTTTAATTGGCTGTATTAAAAAACGGATAAATCAATTAATCTTGGAAATAATCAATACGTTTCTCAGTTACCAATATTATCGACAGTGACAGTCATTTTCAATATAATACATTGAATTTTGTATTATGGCCATGTGTTAGTTATCTACACAAGATTACTTTTGAGGTTTGTCTTGAAGCTGAAACTGATGAAGGTCATAATCACTGGTTCAAAGTCAGCATCAAAGGAAAAGTTTGAAACAGTGAGGGTTACCTGCCATGCACTTGCATTGTGTACCGCTGCAGAGACGGAGAAGTCTGCGGCTCTGCGTGTAGTAGAACTTCGAACATTGATTGTCTGTGGAAAAGCAAGTAAAGAGCATTATTATAATGCAGCATACAGCATATGTTATTTATTTACTTAGTATGGACAGAGTGGAACAATTTTGATAACACTCTTTGGTTACTTTTACAGTCCCGTAAGTTCTGAGTATTTAGTACTGGGTAATTATTTTGGGTAACATCATCAGACATTCCAAGACAATGGCACTGAAATGCCCAAATTATTTTAGATGTTAACTATGTCAGTTTGTATGTAGGGCAGCCCGTAATAGCAGAGCTCATCCACGTATACTGGTCATAAAGGTGCAGTAAAAGAAACAAGGTCTAGCGACCCGCTACTGGCTTTCGCTTTTTAAATGCAATCTTGTGTGTGCATTGCATTTCACTGTTTTCACTATTTTGGTTGCATTTCAATTAGGCAAATACATTTGAAGTCCAGAAAAGAGGTCAGGCAATGTGAAAACATTGTAATCGAGGTTTTACTTTTCATTTTGGCACATATTCCACATGTCACCTATGAAAAAATAATGTTGTGTGTGTTGTATTTCACTGTTTTCACTTCTATTATTGCATCTCAGTGTGGAAATTCTATTAAAGTACAGTGGAAAGCAATATAGCCGTGCCCTCATTACATTTTAAAGAGATTGTATTCAGTTCTGACATGAATTCAGCATTTTGTTTTCAAAATGCAAATCCTCATGCATTGTTCTTCGGTAAAGAGGGCAATCAATGTGAAAACAATGCGATAAGAGGCTTTGCTTTTCATGTATTTTGTATGTCACTATGGAAAAGTAATGGCATTTCATGATTTTCCACTGTAGTGCTTTTCAATTTGGCACAAATTCCTCTCCCTAAGAGAGAGGTTGGAAAATAGTCATGTAAAAATTAATTATGGCTGTTTTTGGCGCACGAAACCTCACAAATATTATAAATGGGTCCTTTACTGCTTGGTGTCAGATTCAGCATAGGTTTTGCCTATATTTAACTAGTGGTTTGTGGTGTATTGATATTTAGTTTTAGATGAGGCAGTTAGGATTTTTGGATTATTTATAGCTTAAGTGGCACTGTTTTATAAGATCACTTTTTACACACAAGTGTGCAGCTTTAAAGTGTTTTATTGTAAAATAAAAGTTGTAATACTCTGAGCCAAACCAGTCAATGTAGTGTACAGTTAAAGTTCTGTAGAATCAATACACTTTTAAACACAAAAAATATCAAAAAACAAATATCAAAAAATCTGTTATACTTCTATTATGAACAAAACTCGTTGTCAGAAAGAACCAGTGCAAACTTTTTGGAGACACTTTACCTGGATCATGATACTCGTACACTTTGAACAGAGAGGCACTGTTCATGCCAGTTTGAAACACCTGTTGAATTCGGAAGCCCACACAGTAGAACTCGTCTGAGGGTATCTACAAGACAAACAAGAAGCGCTTGAGAATTTTACTTATCAGTACTGATGGGCAATGTTATCTTTATTTATTAATGAAAAAAAAAATGCAGTTGCATACTGAATCCATCTGGAGAACAAGTACATTCCCATTTATTTCATAGTCAGAGATACGGCTCTCAAGTCCATCCCTAAACTGGAAAGTATGAAGAGGTAATGAGAATAGAGTTTTTTTCATTATCTTAAATGCTGAATTTTTCTGGACATCAGCAACATCAAACACAAACACTGAGGGGAGTTTCCTACCCTTTTTAGATCTTCTAGGACTGGACTCACACCAGTGGGCAGATTTATTTCCATTACTGTGTGTCCTGCCTCTAGCTCAACCTCGTTTTCACGTGGCTTATATCTGTGAGATAAAAGAAAAGTACAATCTGTGAATCTGTAATTATCCATTTATAATGGTTATGTGGTTTTATGTACTGGAAACAGTCCTAATTTGTTTTTACATGATTATTTCTGCCCTCTTTTTATCCATTAGCATTAAACAGGATGTTTTTATTACAGTGTCTTTAACACTGTTATATGTAAATGGAATCAGTTCTGATTGGCTGTTCTGTATTGTGCCTCATTCAAAAAGCAGTCCAATCTGAAACACTCTTTATAACTTGTGAATGTGAACAATGTGAATGCGTGGAGCCAAGTTGCTGTAGGCTGAACTGGTGAATATATGTAAATGGGTCATTCTCCATTTGGAATGGGAAACCATGTCACAAAGGTTGCAGGGCTTAAAAAGATGCTTAAAATATTAGCCACAGCTCCAAAAGACCAAAATGTACATTTACACAGTTGACCTAAGATTAAATAATACTTTTCCCTTATGATTTCTCTGATTTTTCTTTTTTTATCCTGTTTCATAGTTGCTCTGCATCTGTAAAACAGCTCATCAAAACCAATTTTCAATATTTGAGAAACCATTTTTAATATGAAACAATATTTTTAAGAGGTTTAACTTAGTAATTTGTATAAAACAGATTCATGTTTACTTTTTATATCATCAACGTTATACTGCTTAAAAAATATGTATTTTATTTTAAAAAATAATGGCCACAGAGATTTCGGTCACTTTTTATGAGGACTCTTATTTTACATTTTAACATAGTATTTTCAGGTCTGCTTCTTTGGGTCAAGGCTCATCAGAGAGGAAGCATCTCAAGGCATTAGAAGGCAAGTCGACACTTATTATATTTAATGAATTTATTAACAATTGTGTTTATCAGCAGCATGTAACTTCTGTGTATCACAGGTTTTATGTGCTTTTATGGCTAAATAATTAAAATTTTGGCAAAAAATACCACACAAAATTTTTGTTTCTCATTTTAAATGGTTGCACAAGGTCACCTGACCACCAATGAGTCAGCCAATTTACAAAATCCTTAGTTTCAACCAGAATGTCACTGGCGTCACGGTCACTGGTGTTACACCGTATTCATACAACACCAGTGACTAAAATATGTTTGGAATTAAGCTCTCCTTTTTCATATATGATAATAGGAGATGTTAATGGACATATTAAGATTATTTAGTTTTAGGATGAAAGAAATCGATTTTTTAAAAAATGTATCCGCCTGAATTCCCGCTCCAAATGAAGAATGACCCACGTGTTGGGTGTTTTTTTTGTTTTTTTGTGACTTCACAGAAACAATGAACAGCAGTTTAGTTTCTTATATGGACAGTTTAGACTGTGGAGTGAAGGGTGTGTTTTGAAGCTTTAGCAGTGTTAACTTACTACATAAAACTCTTATTTGAAAACAACAAGCAAAAATTATTTTCATAATAAAGGCCTTTTATTTTTTGTATTTTTACTCAGATTTATAAAATAACATTAACTGTAAACTTCTAAAGAAGTGATTGAATTGAGAACTCACTTTGCACAGGCAACAATCCGTGGTGACCGCTTCATAGGTTCTGATCAAACAGAAGTCCATCTTTACATTAAACTACATTCATTTCTAAAGAGAAAACCTGTCTGATTGTATGACACATATAAACCTACCATCGGAGGCTGGGTCACGGGGGTGAACATCTATGGATAGGTCAAAGTGGCAGTTTTCATCTTTCTGTATAGTTTCATAGTACACTGTTCTTAACTGTGAAAGGAAAAGCATAGACTAGTGTTCATACAGTGGTTTTGATAAGTATTTTTACTGACTGAACTGTGTGTTTGTGATTTACTGAATCTATAAAAGCAACATATTACCTTAAAGTGACCTTTTAAGTAACACTCTTACACATGAAGGTGCCCAAAGGGGTTCTTTGGGGCAGTGCCATTCAACATCTACTAAAAATAAATGATTCTTTACGGGGACGTTCCAGTGTTTTTCAACCACATCTTTATTTGCCACATCTGCAGTGTATGGCCACTGAGACAGTAGACAGTGACAGTAATTTGGACACTTTTGCCTATACTTAGTAAAAGAATAGAAAACGCATTGACTCAAAACCTCTGCTCATTACTTTCTGTAATATTTTGAGTCGATGTTTGTTCTGTTCTTTTACTAAGTACAGGGATCTAATTTAGTGTCTGAGGTTATTGATTTTACTACAGATCAAGATAATATGGATTAGGTTGAAAAATGTTGGAGTATATCTTGAAAGTGTCTTTAGGGAACCAAAGGTGGTTTTTCTATGGCAGGGCTGGCAAAAATGTAGCCTCCAGAGCAATGTTGGCCCATGAGGACATTTGATTTGGTCTGCCAGAAAGTTACCCTAACGCCACCCTCACCCAATAAGAGAACAAACATAATTTTATACTGTACATAAATTATTAGATTCTTATTTTTAAAATCTTATTTTTATTATTCAAATATTAAAAAGTGTAATTATTAGTGTAATTAATAGCCTTTAACTTACCTACCTTCTTTACGTGTATATGTACCATTCTACAGAATTAGTTACTAGTCTCACAGTGGAAAAAAATATTTAAAAAAAAATACTTTAAAAATACTCTAAAATGTTTTTATTTTTATTTATTTATTTTTTTTTATTTCCTTTAAAGTGAAGTTGAAAGATTTATAATCATCATGAGTTTTTTTCAAGAAATGCTGTGCCACATTTTCATGTCATTACAGAAACAAAGTTTTCCACAGGCGGAGCCTTATTTTAGCCACACCCTGCATTTTAGAGAAGGAAGTAAGACTAAATCGCTGTCCCTCATGACCACATGGAGAGCTGTTAGATCCCATTTTTTAAGTAAATGTGTCCCAAAGTCTGAAAATCAGTCTGTAACCTTAAGAAAGGTCACTACCAAAACGCATATTTTCTGCACTTAAGTAAACTTATTGTGTTTTAATGAAAACTATTGTGATCTTACATGTGTACAACAGTTCAAAGAAGTGTTTGCTGGTCATGTACTGGCTGGCATTTTTAGTTATGCTCACAATTATCTAAAATTATCGCTACTGAAAGTTGGTAGTGTTATGATTGTTTTGATAGTGGCAAAATGGAATATTCAATCATTTATTTCGATAAAATAATTAAGGTATATGGTCATTCAAAGCAAAAGGATTTTAGTCTAAAATCCAAGCCAATTAAAAGTCCAAATTTGGTTGATTGTCCTTTTGGCCCTCTTTCAACCAGAAATATTTACTTTGGCCCCCCAAGACAAAATGTTTGGCATTGTCAGACATTTAGGTTTTATTTGCATGACATGCACTTACATTAGCAAATGACACCCCAGAACTGAATGCTGTTTTCAGTATGACATCATCAGCATAGGCCACCTTTTCAAAGTAACAAAAAACAGCTGTTTTAATAGCAAATACACAAACTAAAAACATTCAGCTGTTACTGAATTGGAAAAAGGAGCAATCTTACCTCTATAGGTTTCCCCACAGGCTTACTCTGGGACAAACTAATATGGCCGATTGGGCCTTTACTTCTGTAGGACACATCAACCTCCATTTGCAGAAAGGCTTTTTGAGCTAAGATTCTGTACTTGGTCACAGCCTCTAATGTTAGAATAGCATCCTAGAAAATAGAGCAACAGATTAGAGTAACAGATTTTAGAATTGTTAAAGATAATGAAGTCTTAATACACATGCAGTGGCTTCATAAATAATGCCTGTTAATTCATGTTTGTTTTCTGTTGTTTAGACAGAGACAAATAATACCCACAAATATACCAGGTTTAAAAGGGGAATTTAACACTGATTTTGCAAAATATTCACAATTCATATATAAACAAACAATCATTCAGAGTGGTTTGGTGCGAAATGGTCAATTGTAGAGGATCTTACCAACTCCGATTTCTTTACAGCAGTGGTGATAAGAACCAGATGTAATGTTGACGATGTAAAATAGTGGTAAATCTGAAGAAATATGTTTTTTGGGGGACTAGTGTGCCTTACCAATGCCCTACATGTACCTCTCCACCATGAATGGATTTTAGGTCAAAAGCTTATGTCAGAATTATTATAAAGCAATATTTCAGCCATCTGGCAGCAAATTTGTAACCATTTCATGTAAAAGCTTTCTGTGAAGTAACTTTTAGAGGCATTAAACATTTTGGATGCTTGTTTTCTATCACCACCACTATCACAAACAATTCTCCTTGCATAAACATCACAAGTGGACCTCAAGCAAAAAAATAAAATGCATGAAAAATGTGGGATATGGACCCTTTAAACAAGTTCACTGTGGCTGAATACCTGGGTTGAAAAGAAGCCTCCTCCATATCGTTGATCCTGGGTCAGCCAGTTAACAATAGGCTTAGCGTATGTTATGTCTCCTCGAAGCAAGGTGCTGAGCAGGATATAGACAGTGGTCTCTACTGTCAATGCTGTGGCCTTGTTTGGCTTTAATGGATCCTGAGGGGCATCTTTTTCTTGCCAGAAGCGAACAATAACTGGGCTTCCTAAACTCACAAAACAAACCAATAGCAATTAAATCTCTGGAAATTAAAGGAGTTGTTACCATGCAGTGATATCTGGTCCCTAACAATGCAGAAGAATTACACTGGACATATCCAGAGATTAATTATATGTGATACAATTAGTGCAAAAATAGATTTTTATTGTAGTAGCCTGTATGAAATGTTATTGTAATAGGTAATAGTGTAAGAAGCCTACCAATTTTTATATAAAAGTATATTAAAGTGTTGTGAGCTTTGAATGACTGTAAAAATCATAACCTTTCACCTTTAATTTGAGATTCTTTCTTAAGTTTCTCGTACAGGTTTACTGCATGCCAGCTGTTGAGGTCGATAAGTGTCATGGCATATGCTGCTATAGCTCTCACATATAAACTTTTCAGTTTAGACACTTGTAAAGACAAGTACTGCACAGCCCTCTCCAGTGCATCTTGATATATCTGCAGAGACACATCTTGTTACCTCACTGTGAAAAAAAATGACTAAACTACAGTATTATATGTTACGATTTTATCATAATGTTCTGTTCTTACCTGTAAATTGGACTTGGGGACTGTTAAGGCATTTTTGATCCCAATTACCACAAATGATGTGAGATAGACTGTTTGCTCTGTGACATCTGCTCCCGCACCCTGTGAAATACGAGAAAACAGAACATATCACATGAATGACTTCAATATGTCTCATCCATGGTCATGATACTCTACAGAGGTATTCTGTTGTCTTAGAGAGGTAGTAGGTGGTGTGAATCCAGGCTTTTGTTTTTTACTAAATAGTAGAATAACAACCTCTTTAGAGTATCAACCCAAGGTGTAACTAATTGATTATCAAACATTGTTTAATTAAAGGGCCAAACTGATTTTTCCCCACACTTTTTTAAACATCAGACTTGAATGTAATATGTATACAATGGAAAAGTTTCAAAACCTCTGTCTATACATTAACATTTGGGTGCCGCTGTTGACATTATGTTATGTTGTGTTTGAATGTAAGTTAGCACATTCTCTACACACTTCTGTTTTTTCTACTATGTTATATTCAGCAAGTAAGTGCTCTAAAATTTGCAGACAATTTAAGTTTGTTTAGTGTTGGAGATGTGTTTACATATTTTACTAACCTAATTTGAAATAATTTAACCTAATTTTAAACCTAACAGTCTCTACTCTTCTGTGAAGGCTTCACACTAGATGTTGGAACATTGCTGTGAGGATTTGATTGCATTCAGCCACAAGAGGATTAGTGAAGTCATGTACTGATGTTGATGTTTTTTTAATCACAAACGCCACTACAACTCATCCCAAAGGTACTGAATGGCGTTCCATCACTCAACAGAACACAGTTCCACTACACCACAGCCCAGTACTGGGGGGCTTTATATCCCTCTAGAAGATGCTTGGCATTGGGCATGGTGACCTTAGCTTCATGTGTGGCTGCTCCAGAGTGTCCCATTCTATTGGAAATTCTTTTCTGTGGAGATTGTACAAGCTGTGTGCAACTGGAATGCCTGTGTCAGCGATGGGTAGCTCTGAATTCAGTAATAAGAAAGATGTCTGAATACTTTTGGACATATAATGTTAAAGTATATATACATATATAAATGTACATGTATATATATTTATACATATTTGTATATAGTGTATTTGTGTATATAGAATATGTAAGTATATTACAATACATAGCTGTGCAGTTTGAAATATATTTTATATAAGACTAATGTGTGTGTGTGTATATATATATATATACTGAAAAGCCAAAACATTATCAGGCAGACCTAATATGCTGTTGGTCCTCCTATCCGCTGGGTCATGGACTCTACAAGACCTCTGAAGGTGCCCTGTGGTATCTGGCACCAAATCATCAGAAGCAAATACATTAAGTCATTACTTTGCAAGGTGGGGCTGCCTTGGACCAGACTTGTTCCAGCACATCCCGCAGATGCTTGATTGGATTAAGACCTGGGGAATTTGGAGGCCAGGTCAACACCTTAAACTTTTCATCATGTTCTTCAAACCAGTCCTGAACAAAGGTGTGCAGTGTTGCAAGGCACATTATCCTGCTGAAAGAGGCCACTGCCTTCTGGGAATACCATTTCCATGAAAGGGTGTACCTGGTCTATAACGATGTTTAGGTAGGTGGCATGTGTCAAACTGATATCCACAAAAATGCCCAGACCCAGGGTTTCAAAGCAGAACACTGCGAGGAGCATCACACTCCCTTCACCGGCTTGTCTTCTTCCCACAGAGCATCCTGGTGCCATCACGTCCCCATGTGAATGGCACATGTACATGAAAACGGCAGTCGTTAGACCAGGTGACTTTCTTCCATTGCTCCAAGGTCCAGTTCTGACTCTTGCATGCCCATTGTAGGCGCTTTCAACAAAGCAGGACAAGGGTTAGCATGGGCACTCTGGCTAGTCTGTGGTTACACAGCCCCATATATAGCAGGGTGCAATGCACTATATGTTATAACACAATCTTCCCATAACCGTCATTAATGATTTCTGTGACTTGTGCCTCAGAAGCCCTTCTGTCAGTTCAAACAGACGGGATAGCCTTTGGTAGGTAATCACCATTGCTGACCAAAAGGACCCCACAGGCCTTGTCGATTAGGAGATGTTCCAGTTGTCTGGCCGTAACAATCTGGCCCTTGTCAAAGTCGCTCAGGTCTTCACGCCTGCCCATTTCCCCTGCATCCAACACGTTGACTACGTGAACTGTTTACTTACCATCTAATATATCCCAGTCCATAACATGCTCCACTGTTACAAAATAATCAACATTATTTCTTCATGTATGATCACAATGTTTTGGCTTATTGGTGTATACACACACACACACATTAGTCTTAGAGACACAGTAAGAAAAACAGCCTGTTTAATTCTGTAGAATAAAGAAAAGTTAGAAAATGATCATGTAAGATTTAGCATGCCTGCTTTAGGTATGTAAATCTATACAACCTTCATAATTGGACCTCACGGAAAAAATTAAAATTAAATTAGATTTTCTCACAAACCTGCTGTCAAATAAAAGTATAAAAAGTTCAGCAAGTTTACCATGAGTCTTTTTGGCTTGTAGCTGGATTTCTCACTGAAGGATCCATCTGGATTCTGACACTGTGTAATCAGCCAGCGAATTGTGTTGGACAGTATATCGTGATCCACTGTCACATATTTGTCCACTTGAGCCAGAGTCCTCACCACAAGAGCAGTCAGCCTGGACAAAGGTTCAGGTGCAATACATTTAATTACAGTTAAATGTGTGTCATTTTAGGTACTTAGGGCCTTTGCATGTTCAGAAGTAGCCCTGTAGAGATAACTATAGGTAAAAAGGCTTGAACTCACCATGTGCTGGGTTCTTTGTTCTTCCATAAACTGAAACCATGCTCCCGCTCTAACTTAAATGACATGATGCTGGTGATACCTAGGAGAAGCACCAGCTACTTAAATACATTCAAATGCATTTTCGATTGTATATTAAAAGTATTTTCCTCACACATTGCACTTACAGTATTAATACAGTTTACGACAGTAGCAGCAATGTAATCACAGAAACATTGGTTTGCCTGTTACACTGCTCGCAGGGACGCACGAAGTAGGGGGGCTTGGGGGGGGCAGTACTTCCAATTTTGAGAATCGTTTAATGGTTAGGTCTGGACTGATTAATCGGCCATGCCAACTTTTCTGGATGTTGCTGATATGTGGCTTCCACTGTGCAGACTTAGCTTGCATTTGTGGTTGCTGCGATAAACAGTGCTTATTGGTCAAAGTATTTCTGAGACCCATGTGGTGATATCCGTCATAAAAGCATGGTGGTGTTTAATGCAGTGCTATCTGAGGGATTGAAAATACAGCCATTCAGCTATGGTTTTTGGCCTTGCTCTTTGTTGTGCACAGATTGTCCCAGAATCTTTTAATAATATTATGTACCATAGAGTGTGAAATACCTGAAAAATTGCAATCGCCTGTTGAGGTACATTGTTCTTAAACTACTGCATTATTTGCAAAATGCCATATATAAATACTGCTCAGATCCAGAGTCCTTAATAAGGGATGATGCACGACTTCAGTCGTCTATTTCATAGCTTGATTTAGGACTAGTATATGATGTTACACAGTTTGTAGTACTATGAAATGCTGACTTATACAGTAGAAGGTGAATTTGTGCCAACTTCAGTGAATGAAGTTATTCTATTCTATTCAAATCTAGTCTAA
>JAILXH010268163.1:0-10861 GCA_023558415.1 Piaractus mesopotamicus | reverse complement strand
AGGTTCATATTGAGCACTTGTACAATTACATAATAAACTTTATGCTCATTTAAACCATTTACAGTTTACTGCATTGGTCTGTAATGATTTACAAGTGAAATAAATCACTTTGAAATCAGATGAATCTTTTTTAATCACCCTGTATTTTAACACAATATTTCATAATGTTCTCGATACATGATATGCATAACAATATGTAGTTCCATATGTAGGTTATATAAGTAGGAACAGATCAAAAAAATTTAAATTTCACATACTGCAATGACTAAATCTTTGTAAAGAAACATGCGGGTGGCCAGTGTTCTGTACTGATGATGTGCGTAAGTACTGGCGATAAAGCATACTGTGACATAACGTAATGTGTTTTTTCACAATAATGATAAATATTGTCCTGCTGTGCCGACACCTGGTTATCAACCAATAACACGACAATCTCTTTTCAGAATGTGAACAAGGCACTTTCGGTCAGAACTGTTCTCGGTCATGTGACTGTGCGGAGAGCACGCCGTGTGATCCAGTGAGTGGCAGGTGTCTGTGTTCTTCAGGAAAGACCGGGATCAGGTGTGACAGCGGTAAGTCCATATACTCACCCGTCAGAGCGAGAATGTCATGTTGGTCTGTTTAGTATTTTCATCTATTTTTTTCTCCTGTGTATCTTTTTTGGTGCATGTACGTGTCAGACTGCAGTGTGAACCAGTATGGGCCGGATTGCGCTCTGAGCTGCGAGTGTGAGAACGGAGCAGACTGTGACAGTCGGAACGGACGCTGCACGTGTCTGAATGGCTGGATTGGGCTGACGTGTACAGAAGGTAATGCTAACTGCATGAAGGTACCTTCTTTTCAGCTCTGAAATTTAATTGAATATTTAATTAATATTGATGAATAGTAAATGCTATGAACTGTTTTAAAAGGAACCACTCCCCAAAAAACATTGAAAACAAGATAAATCAAAATCAGATGAAAGCAGAACACATTTTTCTTCCTTTATGTGTCATGTTGCATAGTAAGGTGGTGCATGGTAATGAATTCAAAGGTCACAAAATGTTTTGAGGCAGGCAAAAGTCATTACAGTTTGATCAAAGATTATGGAGAAACAAGAATGAGATGATGAATATGCTTAATATAACCAGCAACATGAATGTTAAGGTAAAAAAAAAAAGATCATTTTTTTTGATTTCAGGTTGACTTGAAAGATAATCCCAGTTGGGATACAGCCATATAGTTTCCAGATATCCTCTTATGATTTAAATAAATCATCCACTCTTTCCCAATATATTTCTCTTTCGGAATTTTTAAAAATATGATGTTGCTTTTGGAGGTTTAAGCAGAAATAAAGTTACAAGCAAAATGTGAACATTATTACTCATTTAAAATTGAAACCGTGAACTCTTTAGTTAATTCACTTTGTGTGAGCGAGGTGCTGAGGTTAAAGCAACTCTGATTGATTGATTGTGCCTACATCCATAGGTGGACCTCCCCAATTCAGCAGCAGGAACAGAAGAAAGAACCAGTCACCTCACAACTCATTATAGCCCTCCCTCTCTGAACAGGTCCACAGACCGAAGCAGTAAGAGAACTAAGTGCACGATTGCAGCTACTGGCTCGTCCTCTGGGGTAAAGGATTCTGCTTCAGCTGTACATGAAGAGAAGAGTGACTGAATACACAAGTAAAGTCTCAGAGGAGAGAAACCATTATGTTTGTGTACAAAGACGTCAAGAAAAAACTCTGGCTCACTTGCGAAGTCACTGGCTGGATTCTTGTTGACTTGTAAAGCAAACAACTAAGATCAACCCATCAAAAGAAGCTGTGCGAACTAAATGCGGAGCAGACCTAAAGGCAGATGTCAGAGGTGGCACCATATTTGAACAGATGCCATCAGAAGACACACAGCACTTTATCTATGACCTGGACCGCTGTGCATCAAGTGCTGATAAAACTAGGATCAACAATTCCTCATCAGAGAATTCAGCACAAATTTATATGAAAGGCAATAACTGATATGTTAGCACTGTTACTCTGAAATTTGATGCAGGTCATCCGATCTTTTCATATGGTCACCTAGAATGCAAACGTTTCTTTAGTGATGTGCTCATATTTGTAATTCTACTTGGGCATTTATGGGTTGTCTTGTTGTTTCAGGGCATTTACATTTGTGTGTTTATCTTTAAGTCCATATCGTGAGGTTGTAATACTTAACTATGTACAAATTTGATTCATTTCAAGCAGCTAATCCGGAGACTAGCAAAGGGATATTGAAATGGATATTCCTCTGGAAAAGTGAAGAGGCAACATTAACATTAATAAGCTTACACAACATTACTTCATCAGGTCTGGGAGAACTGACCGTTTGCAAAATTCTGACAAGTCCCACCTCCATTCGTCCAACTTTCAGCTCATGCCACAAGGTAGGCAGTGTCTGTAGTACCTGTGCTAACAGACTGCAGCACAAGGACAAAATTAGAAGGACGATTCCAGAAACCATGTTTACGTCAATCACACCAGGAAAGTCTTTCAGTCACTTCATGCTGAAGGGGCAGATTTTCATGTCTAATAAGGGGAAGTTTTGAACGACTGAGGCAGCTCCTTTAGATGAGCTAATGCTAAAGTTAATGCTAACACTGAAGCTAAGAAAACTTAAAGGCGCAATATATAATACTGTGCCCGATACGCTTTGTCAAATTCAGCTAATATCTCCTCACAGCCAACTTTACATTCTGTGCGCCGCTGGAAAATAATCCAGTGTTCGTACACAGCCCTGACTCTGTAAGTTGGAAACAAAGTGTCTCGGACCAAACGACACAAAACTATTCCAGCCAATCAGCAACAGGGGGCGTTCGTGCACAGGCCTGAATGTAACTGCTGCACCATTTAAGGTGGAACAGGAAACTCCAAACAGGAAGCTGGCAAAAAAGAAGCTGACTTCAGCTTCATTGAGAGCTGATAGGCATGAAAAGGGATGAGGAGGCTGCTCTGTTGCATCATTACCTTTTTGCTGTTTCACAGAATCAGTAGGTCAGTATTGTTTTGTCTCGTTTGCTAATGTTTGTGATAGCAACTGGTTAGCTTTGCAGTTGCAACTGTAGCGAGTTTGCTAACCAACTAGTTAGCCTCACTAATGTTAGATACACTACTTGCTGTGTCGTTGCTCTAATGTTAGATTGTGTTATTTGTCTGTGCAACATTTGCAAAGGATTTATGGCAACCAATCTAAGACACAAGTACCTCAGCCCAGTCTCGTAATGTGGTGTTGACAACGCACAATTCAGTCAGAACTGCGCATTGTTAACACAACATTACGAGATTGGGCTGAGGTACTTGTGTCTTAGATTTGCTGCCACCGTTGTTCTCACTGCAGGCTTGTTCTGAGGAGTTTTGTCAGAGTTCTTCACTTGGAATGGAAGAAGTAGTGCTCAGAGACATCTGTGATTGGCCAAGAGGTGTGTCAATCATTATTTTGCAAAAGGTCAGTTAAACTTTCAGAAAAGTAAGTACCAAAAGAGAGTTCAAGAGTGTGTCACTTAAAACAAATGATACACAATTGTTAGATAATTGAATTCTTCTCCTTTAGTTATGCTTTGACATAATTCAGAATTCTGCATTGTTTTTGGGGCTTTGAGCGCTGTGAAGTTGTCTAGTGTGTACATGAAGTGCCTTCCTAATGAACATGGTGCTATTTCGCCTTCCTCTCTATAATCTATTCAGAGCAGGGCTTATAGAAAATAATATTCTCGTCTGAATTCATGATTATCAAGATTATCACAGAATAATGCAGTGCCCTAATTTGAGTTTCCAGTAGTCTTTTATCCATTGCTGAACCTCCCATACTTTCATGGCATTTTTACTCTTTTTTAGTATGTATAAAGTTTGATTGTGTATTTATGTATGATGGACATTTTTAAATCTGTATTGATGCGAATAAAAGTCACATTAGATAAGATTTTTGATGATGCACATTATTCCTACCTTGAATTTCTAGAGAACCTTTCTTTGAATTTGCTTTTATGTACATCTCATTTCACTTTAATTGAAACAAACACAAAAAAAGACAATATGCCTGATTTTCATTGCCATCGTTTTTATAATCTCCATTTCATAGATACTGAAGCTGTACATGTCTAAATTCAGATTCAAGCACAATGCAGTTAGCAATGCCTGTCAATGAAAATAAAAAAGGAGAAAAAAAAAAAAGGCCAAGTGATCACAACCATTTATATGTATATATGTACAAAGGTCAAACTATATACAGATATCTGTCTCGACATACAGAATCTCTCCACACAGGGTGGAAATGTAAGCTTGCCATTGTATACATTTTAATCTTCAAAATGCATATTCAGTGCAAATAATTGCTCGTCGTTGTCGTCATCACCACCGTCGTGTCAATATCAAATCAGGGCAACGAAGAATGGTAAAAAAATAAAATTATTTTCTCGCCCTTATCCTAAAATACTGAACGTAAAAAATAATCTCTTGGGAAATAAAGAATGATTAATTAGAAATCTTCCCGTATCTACAGGTCTGATTTTATATCTTCAGGGACTCTGCACTCTATCCCAGCTTCTGTTACACTGTGGCAATAAGTAATACACATTAACATGAGAGGTGGCTCTTACAGATGAAAAAATCCATGCTCTCAGAAATACCACGACTGGTATATGAAAATAAAAAAGCTCTATTGTGTAAAAACGTTAAAGTACCGCGATGGGTACTGTCCGGTCTCGTTTCAGCTTTGGGAGACGAGACGTGCCTCGTGAATGAGTTTACAGCAAGCTAGTACCATTTGTATGCACCTCACTGCCAATTCAAACTGATATGTTTTCGAATGTAGTCCTAACGTACGACCAAACGTAGGCGCTAGCGCACTATGAACATCTTAAGTGCTGAACTAATTTCTCACTGCAGACAACAAACAGTAATGCCCTTCCTTCCTGAGAAAATCTCTTACACAGAAAACAGGGCGACGTCATAGAAGCACTAATAAAACAAGACAAACAACAGCAGACCGTCTTCACAAATGGAAACATTAGGAGTCAAAGCCAATACATAAATATCTGACCTTAACGACTCAGTATTTGCTGCTGTAACTTTTCTAACTCAAATACAGTAGCATACTGTACCCACTGCATGGAGCACACAGTGATGTGTACCGTCTTTGACGATGATACTTCACTAAGCTAACCAACATTTAAAAATGATGCCTAAATCTTAACCTAATATTTATACTTCTAACTTTTCAAACAGATCTACTCTTCATTTAACGGAATTTCATGTGACTATTGAAGTCTACTGAAGTATTTTCTCCAGTTTGCCATGCTTGCTTTATCTTTTGAACATCTCTACCATACTTAAAGCATCTTTTTGGTAATAAACACGTACAGTAACCGAAAAAAGGGATCCGATAAAATAACCGATAAAGTGCAAATTGTTCTGAAAGTGATTATGAAGAGCTGCATTGGTATCATATGAGGAGTGAAAGCCTTCACAGGTCTGAAAAAGATGACATATGCATTCATTATCACACATTTTCTATTAACTCCTGTTTGACTAATGTTTGCAACGGAATATAACAAAGGTCTACATTGAGTGTTAATCCAAAAACTTGCCCATCATAGAACAAACACAAGTACTTGGTAAAACTCACACATATACTACTCAACTGATGATCTGACACAGAGATTTTCTTGCGAAAGTTTTTTTTTCCCCCCCAGCAAAATGTGAGACTGAACCGTTTTCAATCTTTGCTATGCTTGACCGAAATTTGTGATTTCTGTTTGACCTCGAGTAGAAATACCTGTGCAAATACATTAGCCTATGTCCTCAAACTGTAGACGGTTCTTCCAGTGAAACTCTATCAGTTCTGTAATGGCTGTTCCGTGTAGTACATGCTTTGGGAGAATGGACCTCATGCAATTCCCTTGTGCTTACCAGGGGGTATAGATCAGTCTGAGAAGGATTGAGTGCATGGGTCATGGATCTGGACTTCTGTTTGCTTGCTGCTAAATAATGTGATTAACATCCCTTTAGAAAAGGTCTAATGACTGCTTATCATTCCTAATATATAGGATGCACTATGTATATATGTATTTATATCGCTAGACGGCTTGCCCAGAGAGAATATACAATGAAAAGGAGAGATGGCATTAGCATAGGTAAAAGCTGGGAAGTACATGCTGTCTAATGGTATTTTCACCTCCAGAGAGCCGGAGATGCAGTGAGAAATGGCGCAGGCGGAAGTGGGATATTATCTTTGGCTTTAGCCACATGTAATGTCACTGGTTCTTAACAGTAATGTCCAGTGTCCAGAAGTGAGAGACATTTAGAAAGTGAATTCTGCCTCCTGACCACGCAAAAAACAACGCATGCTCTGCTTCTCACTTGCTATCATGCACTCACACACTCAAACACACACACACACACACACACACACACACATTCTGTACCAGTCCCTGAGCTGCTGACACAAACCAGTCTATGCTCCTTATGGGGGCAAGCAAGCTAATGCCATTGAACAGTCTACGCGTTTATTGGCTACGATCATCCGCCAATTCACCAGTATGTGCTCTAATAGACCACAGGTGACGTTAACTGCAGGGCTGCTGCAACTGTCTAGGGGATTTTGTCAAATTATCAAATCTTACAGTCATGAACTGATACTAGTTTAATCATTTTATGCTCTTTCAATCATAAACTGATGTTTCCAAATGCTCAAATCGTAACAAATCCCTTAAGACCCTCCAAAATTAACCCCATAAACCTTAAACCCCACCAAGGGCTTGTAGTGGGTCCACCACACTTCCAATTCACTCTCATAACTACATACCTTACATAATAGATTAATAGCAGTTAATAAACTAGAGAACAGCAGGTTAAATAACTTCAAACCTTAAAGGTTTCCCTTGTGGTAGTCAATATGCTTTATTTTTAATGAGAGATTATCATGAGTAGATCAGCTAATCTCAGTTCCAGCATATCTAAAGCAGCCACACCCGCAGTAACGCCTCAGTCGAGCTGAGTTATCTCCCACGGCCCTGTTGGGAAAGCACTGCTGATCTTTATTGGAGCTATGACTGTGCTGTACGGCCAGTCAGCAGGGAACAGACACTAAGACAATGCCCTGTGCTTGGGGAGGAAAAGCAGCACAGATGATGCTGTTGATTTATTTTCCCTCCTCACATATAACATCAGTGCCTCCCATAGCCACTCCTTCAGACGTACTCCTAAAGTGCTGATTGGCTCATCTGCGAAGGGGCACAAGCAATAATGACGCAGACGACACAGTGAAAGGTTTTCGGGGAGAAACTTTTGACGATGCGACCGACGTCCGTAAACGAACAAGTGAACCTTATGAGTGGCTATGGGAGATGTGCAACGAATGTTAATTGATTACCTACGTTAACTTAAGCTCTGCTTTTTTGTCAAATACGCATTCATCAGTATCAAAATAAAAAAAAAATGCGAAGAGGAAAACAGAATATTTCCGACAGCCAAGCAAGCGTGTGCTATTTTTTCTTTCTTTTTAACTTCAGTTTTTAAATTACGTTTTTTTCTGCAGAGTTGAATGTTTAACAGTTTACTCTATGAGCTCATATTCCCAACAGGTAGGTCTGGCTCTTTCCTTTTCTCTGTGAATATGACTTACTGTCTAGTTTTTTTTTGTTTGTTTAAATTTTTTTTTTTTAAGTTTTTTTTCTTATTTGTCTTGCCCTGTATTTTTCTAAAAGGCTTCCCCTCCAGGGTTGGGAGTGCCTGCCAGTCTCATGCGCCGGTTACTCATTCAGTAAAAGCTCAAGCAAACAGAGGAACAGGCAAAGGTCGGTGCGGATGGCCCCTGGTCTCCCCACGCACTAGGAGCGGTAGTCCTTTTTACTGTAGGGTTTGTTCCCCAGTATGCTGTCGACCTCGTGCACGATGGAGGAGGATAACTTCGGGAGGACCTGCAAAAGCGCCAGTACAGATAATTTTAGTGATGCAGCAAAATTAAAACTGAAAATGAAAACCAAGTGGATTTGGATTCTTTTGCACCCTTGCAAGAACTAGATTATTTAGTTTGCCATAATCTAGTAACAAAAAAACTTTATTACTGAAAAGTTAAACAGAACATTCCTCCAAGCTGTACTGATGATATGCCAAACTTCTAGTGCTGCTCATATGCATCAATAATTACCAGCACAGCAGAGCAAAGGAATCTGCATCTTTTTAACAGAGGTAGATTAGTTACTCAAAACAGGTAATCCATAACAAATGATGAATTACTTCCCTCAGACTCTAATGGGATTATTTTACTTCTTACTTTATGAAAAAAATTACTCATTACTTCTGTGTCTAATCTGGTTAGGTGAGGTTGGGTCTCTTTCTTCTTCAGCACAGGGATCTTTATCCATCAGTTTCATTTTACCAGGTTCAGACACTTTAAGGGGTATTATATTTTGTAATGCATCATTAATGCTGTTCTCTTACAGACACGAATAACGCAAGCAACGGGTCTCTTATCAAGTCATTAACTGTAATGTAATTGAAAGAATTTAAACTGTAATGAAAATGTGGGTTCATGTGGTGTGTTCTGCCCTCACCTCACCTCTCTAGATTCAGCTATTTGGTCCACTTGTATTTTTTCCACAGAGTGCTGCTTTAGCATAGCAGCATGATGGAAAGAAATACAGCACTGTGCACTGTTTTAATGGTCCTTAAAATGCCACCAGGGGGAGTGTGTGATCCAATATTAGAGCCTGGTAGGACTTTATTTTGATGGTCCACTCTAGACACTTTGTAGATGCTCACCTTGTCTTTAACCAACACTGAATAAAATATCCATTAAATTAAACTTTTCCATAAATCTAAACATAACACTGTAACGCTGACCACACCCCAAAACCTCATCCTAACTCAAACCTGGGTTCTAATCTGAACTCACAGCCAAACATTGTTTAACCGAAACCAATTTGTAAATAAGCAATAAGCAGCCATCACAATAAAGTGTGACCAATGCAATGGCAAAATTCTGAGCATAATAAATTATTAAAACTGACATACGCCAAATGATTGTAGGTTGTATGCAAAAGTTTGGTGCCACCCAAAATACACTTTGTTAATTTTCTAAATGAAAATAGGTTAACATATACTCTACGAAGAACACACTTCTGCGCACTGTAATGCACAATTACTGTTTATTTGCTGAAATTAACATTTTGGAAAAAAATTGTGCAAAATGTGGCCTGTGGAAAGGTTATGGCACATTAAATATTTTATGTTTATTATTTTTTTTCAACATGTTAACCTCAATCAGTAACTAGAAATTGTGCACTAAAATTAGCAGAAAAATGTCATATTTAAGTTTGTTCCCTATACAGAAAAACTTTTTTCCACATAGAAGATCCACAAAACATTATTTCAGGGGTATTCAAACTTTTGCAAACATATGTATAGAAACATATGCAAACAATTTTTTTTTCACATACAATATGATATCTTTTCACAGAAAACCCCACCAATACCCAGAGGCTTTGGCCTTACCTGTATTGCGCCTATATTCTCCATGAGCTGATCAGTGTTGGAGGCTCCTAAGAGCACAGAGCTGACTCCTTCATTCCTTAGGCACCACGCTGCAGAGGACCAGCACATAATCACACCCAATACAGCAACATCAACAACAAGCACACAGTACGCCCCCCTGAACACTCCCACACACACACACAACCACAATTTAGAAACAGATCATACCCCTACCCAACCATAACAACCGCAAACCATGGAAAAAACTAGAGCCGTTTCCAAAATTAAAAAATACTGTAGCCACTTCTCCCACCTACACACTGAGGCATCTCACATAACACACATAGGAAAAGAAACAGCTGCCAGACCACACTGTTACCATGGCTCCCAGCACCGGGGTATACAGTATGAAGACAAAAATATCTTAATTTTTTTGCTTGCTGGCCTAAGAATGCGAGCGAAAGGAGCGCTCAGTGGAAATGGCACTGAAGGAAAGGTTTGGAAAGAAGGTGAGAGAAGCCATGTACTGCTGCAGCCCCCGAGAGACGGCACATGCAACACCTCAGCCACACACACTGGAGGGGAACTCTGCGGGGATTTCACTCCTTGAGAGAAAGAGTGTGTATGAGTGTGTGTATGTGCCATCTGTGGCTCTGGCTCACTGTGTGTAGGCACTACTGTGTTTTGTGAGTGAGTGAATAAGAGCGGCCATTTGGTTGGAGTAAAACGTTAATCCATCTTTAAGCTCGTGTGCAGCACTGATGCTCTAAAACGAGATTTCGATTCACTAATGATATGAACTACTTACAAATTCTTCCCTGAGGATCGCAGCAAAGTCTGTTAGAGAGTGGAGTGTCTGTTGCTTTTGATTCTTAAGGGTAACACACACACACACGCACATGCACGCACACACGTCAACAAGATATCCCATTCTTTGACGCTAAAGCTACAATAAAAGGGTTTTTGGGGTCAGCAAAAGAAAATATCTGAGCCACTGTGGATTCTTACTGTAAGAACAAACCATCTGCCAACATATCAGAAATTCATTTCCTTCAGTTCTTTACATGATCTAGCATCAGAAATAAGCCAGGGGCTTAAAAAATCCCCATATTCAACAGTTTTGCCCCTTAAGGCACAAGTGCAGTTATAAGTTAAAATTACTAGCTAGCAATATGTATATTTTGTAATGTGGCCCTATTTGCGTATCAAGATCCCTGAATTTCAGTCAGTGAGGACAAGGCATACTAATGGCGTATTGTTAGATTTCATGATTACTTGATTTCAGTAAACTTCACTTAGTTTATATATATATATATATATATATATATATATATATATATATATATATATATATATATATATATATATATA
>JAILXH010268125.1:64324-86395 GCA_023558415.1 Piaractus mesopotamicus | reverse complement strand
TACAGATATGCCAAGATGAAGGTGATGAATAACAAAACCGTCAGTGAATTTGTGTGCACTCATCTTACGGTCAGATATGACCATAAGCACCTTTAATGAACAAGAACCAATGTGAGAAAAGTGAAGCAACTGAATATATGGAGGCGGTGGAAAGTTAATTAACAGATAATTAGCGGGATTAACACATTAGTGCTAGTAAGTTACCACGTTACTTCTTTATATGAATAAAAATACTTATTAGTTAATTAACAATGTACTAAGCAGCAGTTAGTACACAGATAATGAGTAAGTAAGACATAAACTAACGACAAACTAACTTTTCAACTAACAGTGTACTTAATTACTAATTGATAAGTGCTTAATCAATTACTAAGTAACAGCTAATGCTTAATGAAGAGTTAACTAATAACTAAATAATGGGAAACTAATAGTTCATTATTATATAATTAATGATTGATTAGCGACCCTTAATGTAAAGTGTTACCGAAAACTTTTAAAGAAATCAACTTAAGGTTATAGGGGACATCAGATTTTGCTCACCATAGGCATGTGTTTTTTTTTTAAATGAAGGGAGGGAAGGAAAATTCATTTTATTGTGTCTTTCAGTCATTAATGTGCCCGCATTGGCTTTGATATGTTTGTTAGCAAAGCATACATTAAATGTTAAAACACAATAAAACAGAATATGGATGATAAAACATCCTATCAGAGTAAGAAACGACAAATAGATTTATGAATATATAAAGAGTTCAGTATATTGTGTAGATACCCAGGTACCAGGTCCCCTCTCCCTTTTTCTGTTAGGTACTAGGTTGTACAGTGTGCCCTTGATGTGAAGATCATCCAAACACCCAAAGGATTGGCCAGGATGCTCATAGCATAAAATAAATTTGCATATTGCAGATTTCTGTGATATGAGCATTGCAAAAGCCAGTGTCGCAATATACTAAAATCATATATTCTTTAGCTCTAGTCTGTGGTGCCTGTGCCCATGTGCATTTGAGGGTTTGCATGTTTACAGGTTAGTGAATTCTGTACTCATTAATCCTTACCCTCCTGCTCCCAATCAGAAAGCAGAATTGAAACACTTCTAAACTTGTGTGTGTGTGTATGTATTGTCTCATGCTGACAGTTTTTTTCTCCCTGACACTAATAAGACATGGCATGCAGGTACATTCCCTGTGCATGCCTGTGGTTAAAAGAAGAGTTTCTCTCCTCTTCGTGACCTCTAAATGTAAACTGCTGCATCACTGAACTAAGAAGGTAAAGCACGGATCTAGGTTTTTATTTTTTTTAAATCCACTTCCATTGTACGAGAATAAAGCATGAAATTGTAGGGAGCCACAGCACTGCCAGCGGAGCAGCCCTGTTTCTGCTGTTGTCAGATTCTGGTCTGAGAAAGTGACACCAAAGCTTGTTTTAGATGAGTGGCCATTACCTTCTCACTGAGCCCAGACTCTGTCATCTTCTGAGGTGAACGTTTGGTTTTCAGGGCAAGGGAACAGTTGGTAATATGGAGGTGAGCTCTCTCATCACAGAGCTGGATGACCATTGATATTTTTTTTTTTTTTTTTTTTTTGAGGAAATAGGAGAGACTAATATTATTCATGATTTTCTCCTATATGCCTTCATTGATTTGCCCATTCCTGTAAGTGGACAGTGTCTGTTTGGGTGCGAGTGATTTCTCAAAATTTAACCACAGGCTCTTTGCAAAAGAGAAAAAAAAAAAAACAAACAGTGCTGGCAAGGTGAGGATATTTGCTTGGCGAGGTGAGGATATCTTGTCTAAAATGTATTTTCTGTTATTTAATTTGTCTTTTAAATTTCTTTGTAAGCAGCAATAACTTTGGACGTTATCCTCCGGCCTAATTATTTTCTGTGCTCTGTTCGTAATTATTAGAAGCCTTAAAACTGTTGGGTTTACAAAGCTGCTGCCTGGACAGCTAGTAGGTGTGGAGCTTATTTGTGTCTGTCCATTTCATTAGCTTTTAAGGACGAGGCAGAAAACAAAATAACAAGGTTACGCTTCACAGTTGGTAATAAGAGTGGCCAAAAGAGAGGGAGAGAGAGAGAACAGAAGAGGGAAGAAAAAGATATTATTACTCCAAAAGAGGAGAATAAGCTTCCAGCCAGGTTCAAAGGAGCTAATGGGAACATCTCATCCAAAACTAAAGAGACTTTGCGTTTCAGTGAATTCTTTTCACAGCCATATTTCAGCATGCTGCACATGTTCTTCTAATAACTTGTACATTGAAGCGAAGCTTTTTTACAAGGCTGTAACCCAGAAACACAAAAAAGAGAATTAGTGTAGAAGTAGCTCCATTAACATGTCTTGGGTCACAGTTAATGGCTTTTATTATTTAGTTACTCAAAAACATTTTCCAGTGAGCTTGAACTCCATGTTGTGAATCACTGCGATAAACACTCATTTCACCTCCTGCGTGAGAGTCCAAACACTGGGCACTGTAGAGCCACCAAATATATCGCCAATACCAGTATACCATGATAAGGATGTTTACTTATTTTCACTGAGAAAATCAACAAAGCATGTGATTTGATCAGGGCCACCCAAAGTTGCATACGACCGTGAGTGTAAGAGTGTGTGTGATCATGTGTGTGATGTAAATTAGAATTAAAACGATATTTATCTGGTCAATAAGCATATATGCTCTTAAAAACACTAATATTAGAATAAGTATTGTATAAGAAGTATTATAATAAGTTTTATATATGTTGATGTGTTCATCCACACAATGGCTAGTGGTGTTCAGGAGACATCTAGAAAAAACTTTTTTCTTCAGTCTAGCTCACAAGATTTCGACTAGTATTTTTTGTAAACTATGAAGTTCTTGTTACTTTTCCCTGTATTTATGTTTATTTGCATTTTTGTAATGATGCATAGTGATTTTATAAGCAAAAACACACTGCCAATATAAATAGCTTTAAATAATGTGCGTAGATGCCTAAAATGTGTCCCTGCTGCCACATGGTTTGTAATAAGTATTTTTATTATTATTATTTCTGCTCTTTACTTGTGATATCCGGCAGTTAAATGCAATGTGTGTTATTTACTGGCTGTTTCAAGGAACAGACCAAGATTCATATGAATGGATTCATTAATGAAAAATGTTATAAGCATGCCCAGCACTAGGGCCCAAGTAGAAAAAGGCATGATATTGTTATATTGGTGTTGTTACTATAGTCCAACATGTTATGGACATTGAAACCTAAACCAAAACAAAATATTTTTGAAGACTGCTTGAAGAAAATATGAGTTCAAGGTCAGCCAATGATAGAGTGGACCTCTTAGTGTTCTGAGTTTGGTGCATGTTCTTTCTTTTGAAGTTGATTGTGAGTTTGTGTGTTGCAGAACATGTGTGAGTGCTGTTGTGAGGTTTAGTGAGTTCTATATCACAGATGTGGTTGAGTCAGTGCGATTACTGAAAGCCTGTAACTTCTCTCCAACGCATGACGGACAGTTCTGTCCAGCTCCGGTCCACTTTTAATTAGGGCACCCCATCTGAGATTAGAGGCAGGGACACCCAAGGGGTTCCTATTTCCATTCTGTTTGAACTGCTCTCCCAGCAGTGAGTGAACGGCAATGCCAGACCCACATCTTTAGTCTCAGCACGCTCCAAGCGACACCGTGCTCTCCCTTAACACCTTACTTCCTTAAAATAACCCCTACGACTCTCCCAAGCAACACTTATTAATGGAAATCAGGGCTGGACTGGGTGGTAATGGAGTCCAAGTCTGGTTCTGAGGCTTTGCCACACTCCCAATGTAGTGAAATTAAGAGAAGTGTCACTTGTAATTGGGCTGCTCTGTGTGCCTCTGTGTGTCACGCTCTTGAGAGGAGAGAGATCTTGAGCTTATAACTGGGCCAGACTTTTCAAAATAGCCCTCAAGAAGCTCTTTGGAGGATCTAGTACAAGATCAAAACAGCAGACTAGTTTTGGGTAGAGATGTGGCAATATGTGGAGTTATTTTTTTCATTGCTAGGGCACTTCATGTTTTTTTAAAGTCAGTTTTATTCTGGTACAAAGTAATTGTTCAGTTTGTGCTCCTGACTGACATGCGAAGCGTTATTTTTGACTGACAGCTGTTGTTTGGAGCTGGCTGGGAACGGTGCAGGCTGATGTCAGCACCTCACTCACTGGGGAACATGAGATTGGAGCCCACCCTCCTCCAAGCAATGAAGTGAGGCCAGGCTCACTCAGCTCTCTAAGGTGTTCTGCTCTTTTTTGTTTGGGAAAATGTCCTCTTCCGCCTTCGTTTTCTGAGCTCTTGATCTTTCTTCTCTCCTTTAATCTAAAAAACATAACATAGTTATTACTTTATTTATACTCCCCTGGTGTAAAGAGAGAGAGAATTTTTTCTCCTCCCTTTCTGAGAGACAAGCTCCTCCTTCCCCAAGGCGAGGTGAGGCTTGGCTTTTTGTGTTGTTGTGGGCTGCTTATCCTCTGTGGTGGAAGTTGTATGGCACAGAGACAATTTCTGGCCAACACATGCATGGATGCAGGCTTGAGAACTGTCATTCACCTTCAGCTTACCAAATGGACATGCTTTGGATTGAAGCTTTTTGTGGGATGAAACAAGCCACTGTCTGTCTTATCCTTCTCCACCGTCTCCACATGCTTTTCCTTCTCGACTTTGTTCCACAGTGAAGGGTTGCTGCCTAATGATACTACAAAGTATAGGAAATGTGGAGAAGCATTGTGGGGAGGCTGATAAAATCAGGCATGCTGGTTGAAATTGACTGTGTAGATGGGTGCCACATTGCATTTGTAGTGGTAGTGTTGGGTTTATTTATTTATTTATTTTTTTTTTCTGCAGCTCATCCCCTTCCTCCTGTCACCGAGGAGCTGATTAAGGAAAGATGGGCTTTTGCTTGAAAGAAGGGCACACATAGCTTTGACGCACACTCAGCTCAATTCTCCACTTCACTAGCGCTGTAACATCCGCTCTATAAAAGTAGATTTCTTTCAATCCAGTGAACTCTGCTGGTAGATTGACCTGTAATATTTAGAACCGCAATAGTTGACCTTGCTCTGTGTTCTGCTGTACAGATACCTTGTTCTTTCAGGCTTGTTACATAGAATGTGTGTTCTGTTCATCCCACAGACATTCTAAATATCTCAATTTGTGCATGCAGATAATTAAAAGTCCTGTTCATGCATTCACTTAAACCCTTTTGGTTCCATTAGTAGTCGGTGGGTTATATAAGTGGCCTTGCATGTGGTGCACTGGAAAACACACCTACGGAAAGCACTAGATACCTGTGGTCATATTACTGCTCTGAGCAGATTCTGGCCTCCTCCCAATTTATTTCTAACTTTGTAATTAGTGTATAGAGTAATATTTGCACTGGATTGCTGTCAAGGCCAGGGAGTTGTGCAGAGCTCAGCTCAATAATAAAGACCTTGTAAAAGAATACAGCCCCAGTTGTGTTTTTGGAAGGTACTGTTGTCTGTTTGAGAAACACTCTGATGTCTATTGATATCTCTTGCTCATTGATTTGTCTGGCCTCAGGACGATTACAGGTTTCATTTTCCTCTCTAGTTAAAAAGAACAGCACTGAAACCTGAGGACTGATCACTGCTGATGCCTTCTTTATTCTGTTTGACCAATTATACTTGTTGGGAACCATTTGTGTAAGAAATAGAAGCTGCAGCAATTGCTCTGTACACAAAGCTACATGTCTATGTGTGTTATTTACATGTGCGAGTGAGGAATTTGCCAGTGCAGATGGAAATCACATGGATTGTATTCATGCTTATTACATGCCTTGATAAGTTGCCATTGTAATATTGTAACATATTGTAATTTAATGATCCTTTTGTTGTATGCCCCACCATGTTGTCTGATTCATAACAGTATGTTGTTACAAATGTCACAGGTACAATGACCTGACAGTGAAGCGTGAACAAGCTTGTTTAAACGATCAGAAGCAAAAATGTTTCCTTTTATCTGAAAACAATAGTGAGCTGTTGCAGCATAGATCAACTACTTTTTACCTCCTACATGTGTCATCTTTTTATTCTATAATAAGACAAATTGTGGAGTTTTGAAAGGTATGCTGCTTGTAAACTTGAAATTTTCTGAGTGCTTTGATTTTTACTGCCACTTTTCAAGTAAGTACAAAAAAAAAAAACCTTTTAACTACACTGTAAAAAAGGAACATTACAGAAGTTGATTTTAAAGTGTTTTTAGCTTTGAATTAATGTAAAATACTGCTTTTGTTCATGTAAAATCAAATTTTACTTTGCGTCATTACTTGGCACCAAACAATTCAGAGAAAATATCTAATTGTGATTTTTGTGACTGATATTGCGAATGTGATTGTTTGACCTGCACATCCTTTTTTTATTTTTTTTTTTTTAAGACTTTAAGACTGTTTGATCGCTGAATATGGTGTACATCACAAATTCTGCGCTATTAGGTTAGGTTTCCCCAAGTAAAGCTTGTTAAGACAACAGTAAATAATGTAGGGTACAATTGCAACTGTTGCTATTTAATGATTGTGCTCTTTCAAATTGTGATTTTGATATAAAAACAATTCATCTATCAGCCCTGTTGTTACCACATGAAATCCTTTTTTTTTTTTGGTTGTGTGGACAAGCCATTTTGTTTACTGTGTAATACTGTGGGTATATATTGCTGTACTCAGCTTCATCTTTATGTTTTTGTTGATATGAAGAGCAAATTTTGCCCAAGGAATAATTTGACCGCTTTCTTTTCCAAACTGTTGTTAAAAGTATATGTTGAAAATCTTCTACCCCTGAAAGGTTTGAGTGCTGATGAGTGCCAACATCACAACAAGGGGATAAAATGTGTGGGATATGTCGTTATTCCCAAAATAGAACTGTCATAACTGCTGTCACAAATATTTGTGATACTGTTTCCCTCAAAATAAGCCTGCTTGTTCTTGAGTATGGTAAGTTATTGCAAACTGACAAATAAAACATGCGTGTTTATATTGAAGCATTTTGAAAAGCCAAGTGCCTCCCAAAACTCTTGACGGGCAGTGTGTTCGGTATGTTCATAGTTCTTGCACATATTTTTCGAGGACATAGTAGTGATGTTATTTAACCAAATGAGGGAAAAAATAAGCTATGTAAGCTAAAATCTCAGCTATTGCAGATAAATCTGATCCACTGTGTAAAAATTGTCATCTGCTCATAGCATTTCTAACTGTGTATGCTAACTTATGTTCGTAAAATCATAAACTTATTTTAGCAACATATTCATAATGATTTCATATGATACCTTTTTGTAATGTAGGACATTCAGCACTTCAGATGCCTGGTTCCTGTCACCACTACTGCAAACAATTCTGACACAGAACGTTCCTGTAGAATGGAGCATTTAGCATTAAACCACTGTGAATGATGTTAATTACGTCTTAATACTTGAATTATACAAAAAAGCTAAAAAAATCTGTGGAATTACCCTTTAACATTCTATGGATTTTTCAAAAGTGGTGAAAGGCACACCGGAAAAGCTGATAAATACACCAAGACATATAAATGCCATACTAATTTCAATTTCAAGTTTGAAACAAAGTTTATGGGGATTTATATGGCAAAAGTGCATGAACCAAGTAGATATTCTGTTAATTAAATAAAAAGGAAAGTAGATTGTTGTCTTTGTCTTTCTTATTCCCTTATGGAGTTGATTAACTTTCCCACTAGAGATTAAATGGTAAGGTACCATTTAATCTTGAGCTCAGTGGATGAAGCCGTCTTTGCTTTTTTTTCTCTGAATGACGCAGAAAGTTTGCGAGTGAGCAAGAGTGAGACGTGTGAGGGTCGATGCTTGCTCTTAAGAAGGCGGATGTTCTGGGCTGGCATTGCAACCATGCATTAGAAGATTAAAAGTAATGTCTCGGTGCATCCGCTGCTGCTTAATTGATTTCTGGGCTCCCACTAGATGAGGTGCCTCTGTCTATTTACTCTGCTGGTTTCTTGATTGCAAATTCTGATGTCAAAGAATCCAGCCATAATCATACACTTGTGATGGTGGGAAAGTCGCTTCTAATCAAACATCGCTCTGTGTGCCAGTAGTCATTGTAGAGAAGCAATCAGGAAGAATGTATTAAAAAGCATGTTTCGAATATAATAATACACATACTGCCTTGTGTTGTGTCCACCTTTACTTTGGTCTACTTTGACTTATTATATGTAGACTTCTTCTGCTTCTTTTTGTGACTGCTTTACAGTTTTCCTATATGGAATTTTTCTTATTTTTTCCCTTGGAAAATGGTGATGTGGAAAGTGTTCCATGAGATAAAAAAGTTTGTATTTGTTGATTTGAGATCATTTAAAGAAATTATCATTTTAGAGTCTCGGCATGCTCATATTTTTGCTTCAACTTCTAATCCACTACTGTACATTCTGAGTACATTCTAGTGCCACTGCTTTGTACTTTTTATTAACTGTAAAATACCCCATCCATCTGAATCAGGACCCTAGAAGCAAAACTTATATCGCATGAGGTGGGTTATTTAAAGTTTTGGCCTTAGATGTAGAGATGTCTGTGGTATAGTACAATATGTTCAGTATGTGTGAAAGTGCTATAATGAGGAGATAGCAGGGGGTGGCTCTCTTCTGCAACGAAGCTTTAATAAGGCTCTTTAATTGTGGAGTGAGATCATAACAGATGCTTCATTCCCATATTTATGGTGAACTTGGGAGAGTGTGTTAAGGCGATGGTGGCAGACTGTAAAGATGCAAAAAACATAAAAGCGGGTTATGAGAAAAGAGAGCGTGTTGTGGTACTAAGTCCTTGGAATTGACCAAAATTGGGCAGAAACTGGTCTTTCATTAGTTTATTTTCCTCACGCTTTTCAGAAAATGAACCTCTTAGTGAGTTTTTACTGACTTGGTGAATCAGGATGCTGCGCTAGGCTTTCCCAACCCATATAAGCCTGTCAATCACATCTGTAATGCAATCTAGAAGGTGTTGATGTTCATTGCCTCCTCTTTTTCTCCAGCCTGTCAAGAACAGTAAATAAGGCTGATGGTCTGGGGAAATGTTACATGACAAGAGTTATCCCAGCATGCCGCTGCACCCCACCACTGTAGGGCTCAGGAAGCTGTTCTGATTATGTTTTGCATATTAACTAGCAGTATGGAAAACATCCAAATTGTTTGTCATTTAAGCTTATGAATTAAATTCACTTCTCCGAAATGAAGTAAACTTCATTGGTATGGGAGCAACAATTTTCTTATATTGATAGACATACTCAATTTTGGTGTCAATGTTCAGTGTTCATCATGTTTAGTTATGAGGCCCATATCACAAATGCCTGAAGGCAATGAATACATTTTATCGTTATTTTTATTTATTTATTTTTTAATATCTTTTTCTGCTCATTGAAACAGAATATTTTAAAAAGACTGAGTGCAAGAATGTTTATAATGATATACTGGTTCTGCGTGCCGTTCAGTAATGATATTCGGTGACAAGCAAATGTCATGATGTTTCGCTCTGTCTTGGATGGGTGTGTTATTGTATTAATGCATGTTCTGAACAACTGCTACTATATTCAAGTAAATTTTATGTGACTTCAGAGGAAGTGGTTGGGGTGACCTATTCTGGTGATAGTTGGCCTTTGTTGAGTTAGGGGTTGGAGGAGGTCCTGGCTGATTAGCCTTAAGTCACGTTGATCATGCGGTAATGTCACATGGCTGGACATACCATGGACTAGCAGTGACTGTGGCAACTGGAATTGCAGAGGGTCAGCCTCGTGACTATACTGACATTTCCAGCCTCCCTCTCTGACCTTTCTGCAGTGCTGGGAATAATCCAGTCCTCATCCCCATTGGGAGTGTATGTGGATGTGTGTTTAGTGCCGGTCCTCTGAGGCCTTGGGCTTCAGTTTCACATTGGCACTACAGTGATTTGACCGCTGTGCTTAACTCTGTTCCACTCTTTCCCTCCCTGTACTTTACACATATGTCCTGCAGAGGGCAGTGTGTGACTGTGGTAGGTTCCGCACACCTCACACCTCACCACTCTGGCTCTAGCCTAAGATCAGTGTGCTTTAGAGTGCTATATAAACTATGCTATATCTGATGGAAAAATAGCAAGCTGTGGCAGCAAATGGACCAATGTCCTTTTTGTGAGTCTGGAGCTGTGTAAGTCTGTGCATTTGTTGGGTGTTGCGTGATAAGGAAATGGTGGATTGTAGCAAAACTTACATTAAATGATTTCTGTCTCATACTAATGGGATTTAATATAAACTGCTTGTCAGCACAGATGCACATTGATCCTGTTTTTCACGCCTCTGGGGAGGTTGCGGGTTGGCAGGGATGTTTTTGCTCAGAAAACACATGCTACTGCTCTGAAGGCCTGGTATCTAATATGATCTGGAAACGGGGCCCTAAATAATGGATGTGAGGAGCAGGTGGAGAGGCATTGATTTATACCCGCAGGTTTTCCTGGGTTTTATAGGATTGGCTAAATGTCATTACTCTGCTGGTGGCAAAGTGATGAACTGTAATAAACTTTGATAGGCATGGGCGTGTGTGTCGGGGTGCCATTCACTCGTTAAAGCCCAGTCGTGTGATAGATTTTGGAAGAACCACCCCCCCCAAGGCTACAACCCGCAAAACCACTGCACAGCAGTACAGAATTACTCTTTCCATCTGAATCGGGGGCCATCCATAGGTGTGCATCCCCTAGGAGCCGGTTGTCTGCGGTCATTGAGTAAAGGACATTGGAGTTACATGGTAGAGACAAGGTCTTGATGTTCTGCTGTAGGTATGTGGAGACAGTAATGTGTGACAAAACTTGGAATTTAAAAGTCCAGCATAGTCTACTGATGGGGTTGAAGGTATTGCTTTAAAAGCCATTTAAAAGCTATAATTGAAAGGGAGGGCTACTATCACAGATTCTGTTATAGCAACATGCAAGCAGCTGGGCTTCAGCCTGCACTGCTAATGGTTGAAAAGGGTCAAACTAGGAAGATGCATTGATGGCATTAATAAATAATATAATAAATAAATATATTTTATATTAAAAGATATTTTAGTGTGAGAAGGGGAATATTATGTGTGTATCTGTGTGTGCGCCTGTGTTTTAAGTGTGACCGTGCAATCTTTTTTTCCTTCGTTCCTAATTGCAGATTAATCAGTCAAGCTGTATATTTCATTCATTGTTATAAAAAAAAACAAGCAGTTTTCTTATCATAATTCTGTTGCTAAATTATTTTAGTGTTTCGTTAGTGCTTCATAAACATATTGAATAGGAAGTGCCACCCAGTTGTTAGAGAGCCTGTTTCTCTGCTTTTGTAAGGAGCAGTCTGGCTGTTCCTGTAGACTTTCATTCATTACACTAAACTGAGTGGTTCTGACACTTCAAACTGCTTGACTCTGGGTAAGTAGGAAGAAAGGATTAATTGCCAAAACGTTGAACCACTCATTTAAGACGCAGTGCCAAGGCTCACAGTTTTCCTTCTATAATTTTGATATTTGCTCCTAAAACATACTAAGATTTTCCCTAATCTGCCACTCAACCTTTTATTATGCTGATGATCAGTCCTTTTGTTCAAGTCCCACATCAACTAATGTGCTTCTGTTCTCATCAAACAGGGCCATGTTTGTGTGGACCTTGAAGGTCAAGTGCCTGCTTCTAATTAATCATCAGGCTTTTTGATAATGTTTTTGGGATATAGCTAAGCCGTCATTTACTATTCAAGGAGCTTGTTTATTTTCTTCTATTAGTTTTGCTTTCTTATTTTGCACTCTTTTTTGATAGTGTGCTATTTGCATCTCATATATAAATGGATCTTTTCTGGAAAGCTCTGTAGAATAGTTGTCAATTACTCTATTGTTTTGGAGCCACAGTCTTCATTAGGGAATCAAGGCACATTTGCGGTCTTGGGCAGGAGTTCTGTCTTGCGCACGCACCAGGGGAAATCTATAGTAATACTCCCTCAGATCAGTGAGATTGGAGGAAATCTTCATTAGAGTTTCTTAATGGCATCAATGAGGAACTCGAGCAAAGAGAGATTTGTTACAGAAGTGTGTCAGTAGAAAGTTCAAGAGGACTTCTTAATTCTATCCTCTTCATTCTTACCAGATTCCTCTCTCCCCTTAAGATTGATAGGTGAAACCAGTCGTTATTGTAAAGCCTGAGTGCTTTGATGTTTTTTGCTCATGTCTTTACTCATATTTCATTGCACTCGATATGCAATTGTGTGCATTTACAATATGATAAACCTCATTATGCCTGCCCGCTAACCTGCTCCACATTATCTGGAACAGTTTATGGGGTTTATATGGCCCAATTGACTGCTCATTGTTGGGTGAGAATGTGATGCTTGTAGCTCGACTGAGCTAAATGTTGCTCCTCCTCTGAATAGGATGGATTTCTCTGCTACTCTTTGTATTCAGGTGATTAAACTCAAGGGAATTTGTGTCCATGGGGGGACATCATTGCCGTCACTGGTGCATAGTAAGTAGACGAGCCTTTTCGCATTTTAATTGTGATGGCTTGCTCGCAAGTAGAAAGAGACAATACCACCACAAATACAAAGAGGCTGGCACCATTTGACTGTCTGCATGGGGATAGGGGAGATGGGACAAAATTTGGTGGCAACACAAAGCCTTCAACTTTATCAGAGCGATCTGATGTCATGCTCAGGGTGTCTAACAATTCCAGGTGGAATGTAAATGTGATTTCGCTGCTGAATGGGCTTTGGATTTGTTGAAACATTTTTTCACAGAAAAATATCCAGTGCAAAGCACAGTGATTAAAAAAACAACAAAAAAGATGTTTGTAGTTTGGCTTTTTGTGTTTTGTAAAGCTTTAGATTTTTACAAGGGCTAATTGCAGCCTTGACCTTGCTGACGTGATGGTGATATGAAATTGAAAAACTTTTATTTGATGTTGACTGGAAGACCTCAGGCTGTTCTTAGCTAATATGTATTGCTAATTTTGGAATGTGTTTTGCCGTTGACCACAGAATGCCCACTGAGAGGCTCTTTGTTCAAAAAATTTAAATTCCCATGTTGATGAACCACAAACAAAAGAGGATGCGGAAGGCTTTTGGTGAGAGATATAAGTGCTAGTAGAGAGACATTTCATCTGTGTGACAGTAATGTCTATAGTGAGGCATAAAAGCATGTCACAACCCTTTTGCTAGGTGAAGTCTACCCCTTTTTCCGTGGCACACCAAGACTCTCACTCTGTATACATACTGCATCACTGTGGCTCTCTGCTTTGTAACTGTCAAAGAAAGTCACAGTGGTGAATAAGTGCTGGGTGTTCAGCTCTCTGCTGTAGTGTCTTCAGTATGGCTTTGCTCACCTAGTTCAGATGCAGTGAAGGTCACAGGAGTCAGCCATGCCATTCATTAGAGACTATGGCTATAAATGCCGCGCCTACTTTCTTGTATTCTGCTACTGTTGGTTCAGGGTGGTTTCTCTGTAGGTGGGTATGTGTTTTGCGAGTGTCTATATGTGTGGGTGGGTGTATTTGTGGTGATTAGAGAGTAAGGGACAGGGTTGTGGAGCTGAACAGACTGTCAGCATGGCAGTCCTCCAGACAGAGGGAAAAAGAAGGAGGAGTAGTGAGGCCAGCTTTAATAATTGTGGCTATTGATCGACACTAATGTAATTTCCTCATCCATTTTCCTTTTTGCAAATATTGGGGGTAAAAGGTGAGACCTGTCCATTGTGAAACAGCCCCTCCCCCGTTCATTTTTTCCCCCTCCCTTTTGTAACCTGCATTTCCACTAAGCGTTGGCCCAAAGCTGTGGAGGATTTTGTTTATCTGCGTTCAGGTACCTCCTCTATTTCACTTTACCCTTGTCAGTCTTTGGTGAATTTGAAAACAGCCTGTACAGAAGACGCATTCAAAACCCAGCCTGGAGGCAAAATTAAAGGTCTAATCTCAAATCCAATTAGAAACTCATCACTCTGCTGCAGTTTTTTTTGCTGATTGATGAAACACAAAAACAAATGGAATTGGGTCAAATGCGTGAAGTGTGTTTGATAACCGGATAAGGTGAATTTTTGGTTATTGTGGTTTATTGTGATCCATTGCATGTGGAAAGAAAAAAAAAAAACATTTAATTGCACACACACAGCTTGTATAATCTCCATAGAGAAGCGCTGGGATAGAATGGGACGCTTTGGAGCAGTCACACATGAGCCTAAGGTCACCATACCCAATTCTAAGCATAAGCTATAGCAGTATAAAGCTCAGTGGAAGCATGTTTTCTGGAGTGATGGACCTGATCTCACTAATAGTTTTGTTGCTCAGATTCTCAAGCAGTATTCCAACATCCACTGTCACAGTTATTACATATTCGCATTATTTTATAGTCAACTTATTGTTGTAGCTTTCACAATCGTATTTTTGCATCACATCAAACAGGATACAAATTTTTGTATGTTTCCATTAGTTCGGTTAAGGCAAATGCATGTAAATATTGCATTTATTTAGACATGTTTGAGACAATTAAATTGGTAATTGCAATTGTCATTGTTAATGACAATTAACCATCAGCTAAAATTTCGTGACTGTTACAGGTCTATTCCCAGAAATGTAGAAGCTGTTACTGCAGCAAGGGAGGGAGACAGACTTAACCCTTTACTCCTAATTTCAGAAGAAACACTGAAAGGGCAGGTGTTTACAAACTTTTGGACATGTAGGGTGCATGTCCAAAAACTTCCAAATATCTCCCATTCATCAATACATAGCTCAGCTGGAAGTAGATGTAAATGATAAAAATTCCTCTACTAAAATAAGCATATATTGTCCCAATGCACTGTTTTTGTTTTTAACATTTATGTAGTCAGATCATGTTTTCAAAGGATGCGCATGTGTATTGTGTGTAATATATTATGCTCGTGCCTAAGTCACGTACAGTCATAAGAGTTCACCTGCTGCTGAAATCCTGAAACATCTGTCCTCACTTTATTATAGCCAAGCTTCTGTCATGCATATTTAGTACCTCTTCTTTTTTCAATCTCTCTCTCTCTCACTCACACTCACTCTGTTTGAGCAGAAAAAGCAAAGAATGAAAAAATAAAAAGATTGCATGATAAGATCAAAACAACCCAACAAAATGCCAACTCTAATTTCCTCATACAAAGGAGCACTTGTGTATTCCTGCAGTCCCTGTGCTCTCTCTTCCTCACTGTATCCGAATGCGATCTGTGTCTCTGGGGTCTAGAAGCCCAATAGCCCGAGCTGCTGCAGGAGAACACATCGTAAATGAACTTCCATAAAGCGCAGCATCTCTCATTCTGCTGCACAAACCATTGCTGTTGCGCGAAAGAAATCTGTGTCCGCCTTTGCTTTGAAGCCCTGTTGTCAGAGCTGCCTGTGCGTAACTAAATCCCATTCTCAAAGAGCATTTTACCCCCTACGTCTGACGGGCTCCCAGCCTCAGCTTAGCCGACTCAAACACGCTGACAGGAGGAGAAGACAGAGGCTGGCAGTGTGCAGCGCCTCAGAAAATCGCATCTAACCGAGCATCGCACTCTGCCTCGTTAACGGCACAATCCATTATCCCACAGATTTTTGTCTTGTTTTTTGGGGGTTTGCTTGTCCTTTCTTTTTGACGTTAATGCAGTTTCTTATTGCCGTGCTTTAGTATGATGTCGTTGCAGAGCAGTCTTTTAAAGCCCAGA
Source organism: Piaractus mesopotamicus (assembly GCA_023558415.1). Taxonomy (NCBI): domain Eukaryota; kingdom Metazoa; phylum Chordata; class Actinopteri; order Characiformes; family Serrasalmidae; genus Piaractus; species Piaractus mesopotamicus. Next base: position 70,745 of record JAILXH010268125.1, on the reverse strand, counting down.
GACCTTGAAGGTTGTGCAAAGAGACAATAAAAAAAGAAAAGAGAGTTGTACTGGAGATTTACTCAGGTACATCTATGAAGTGAATGGGAAAAAATCCCAGGGGACACCGGCAGCTCTTGTGATGCTGAGGAGTATGCTGTGCCGATCTGAGATGCTTTCTCCTTCCCTTCGGCGGATCCCTTATTGTTAGTTACATATAGCTCAAGCCTTACTGATAAAACAGTGTCTGAGAACAGAAAACAAAGCACAGTGGAATCAGATAGAAAGAAACTGTTGTCAAAGGTCTGTGAGTTTGTTGCAAGTAATATGCTGGTTGAGTCATTTTGTGTAGGGGGCAATTAGAGCAGTCTAGGGTAAACATTTGAAGTTGTCTCTGAGTTTTGTTTATATTGTGTTTTCCACCCACTTTGTCTCAGTGAGCCGACAATCCCTGTTCCTGGACTCGCCTCATTACCATGTATCCAAGCACTGAACAAATCCCAGCCTAGCAAACCTTTAGGCTTCAATATTTCTACCAGTCTCCTTTTGAGTCATCCTCGCCATCATCATCTGAATTTGAATGAGAGAGACGGCAGGAGGGAAAGAAGTACACTTAGAACCACGCTTTTGCAAAACAAATTCTAACGTTGCGTCGGCATCTCTGGCCACATCACCGTGGCTGATTCCTCTGTGTCAGTGCGGGATCAGCAGTAAGGGTGGGTTCCATGACGGGAGACACATCATTACCCAGAGTACCCCTGAGCCTTCAGTACCCAAGGCTGAGGTTAACTGGTTTGGTTGCTCGGTGCCAGTTGGCATGGCTACTGTCTCCCGGGATAGCAGCCTGCCTCCCACTTTCGATCCCTGTGGGCCTAGACTGCTGTCTGTCAAAAGACCACCAGTGGTGATGCCAACTATATCACGTAAAGAGAAACCCACAGGAAAAGCAACATGACTGCTCATGACTCACTACAGGCCTTGTCAAAAAAAAAAAAGTATGCTAACAGAAAACAAAAAGTACACTCCAGATACCTATATTTGTCTATATACTATATACTAAGAGAGTGCTGCGAGCATATCGTGTGCATAGGGGATTAATAGTACAACAGTCTTTGGAATGGGCAGGGGCGTCTCTCTTTTTGATGAATGTCTCTATCTGCAGGCATTAGGTGTTCTATTTTTTATATGGCTCCACTGGACATGCTGAGTAGCTAGGGGCCTTGTCATGGCTCACTTGCTGGTATGCCTCCCTGTCTGAGCAGGCACTTGTGGGTAAGGAAGGATGACTAACTTGGGGAGTGCTGGGAGTGTGTCTGGGGGCGAGAGCGAGACAGTGGCTGGCTGCTGAAAGGTCACACCTGTCACTTATGGAGAAGTCGGCTGGAGGAGCAGCCACTGCGATCTGTCAGAAGACCCACAACATCCCTGTCTTCCCAGTGTGCAGACATGCTGGCACGCAAACACACGCAGCCTTACTTGGGGCATCTTCTAAAAAAAAGACAAAGCGATTTATCACCCCCTCAGCAACAAGCCTCTTTCCCTCCCCTATACACACACACTCAGTTATGAAAAACTGTGCAGATATGCATGCATAATATTTTAGAAAGATTTTCCTTCTATGTTTAGCAAGCAGTCATTAGCAATAATAAAATAGATGACCTCTAAATTTTTTTTTTTTTTTTTCAGGTTTGGCATGTAAGCTCACTTGTTCATATCCCTCGCACCACTTCATTAACAAATCGCCTCGTGCCTCGAGCCTTAACAAAGACTGATTGTCTCAGTTAGTTGGATAGCTCTGTTTGCTGTTAAGGCTCTACAAATGAGCACCTTCATCTTATTTTACCGTGTTCTACTTGAAGAGCTGAGCTGAGCCGGGCTGAGTGCCGGACCCCCTGCCAGAGTTCCCCCAGCCTTGCAGCGAATCCACGGGAGGTTTCCAGAGCCCCGTTGCACCGGCTGCAACTCAGGCAAATTGCCACAGTCGAGACAAGTCTCCATTCAACAGGCTAATTAATCTTGCTTTGTAGGAGTAGTCATGCCAGACCTGCCCAGGGCTAGGCTGCTGATGCAGGCCTTCTGAAGTTCGGAGCTTTCATTTATGGGCAGTTAAAGATCTCCACGTCGGTTATTAGGTAAGAGCGTGAGCAGCAGCAGTGATGAATAGGTATTTCTAGTGCTATTGAGTGGATAGAGGAGTAAGATGGAAGTGATTTAATGGTGTGGATATGAAGAGAAACGGCTTTTGTTTGCCCAGATCTCTGACTAAAAACTTCAATAAGAGCTGATTAGAAGAATAGGCCTTTCAAGTCAGGGGTTTGTTGCTTTTGCCTGCATGTTCCTCATGCAAGCTAAGGACTACATGTCCCGTCAAACCTATCAGCTGTGGAGAAGATGAATATCTGCAGTCTAATAGCTCTAGTATTTTGTCTGCCTTGACACCTCTGAACAGTTTAAAGTGATTCCTCTCCATGGAAAAAAAAACGCAGAGATAAAACAAACGTGACCCTGTCCAGTTATGTGAACTAAATAATGCACATGGAGAAAACAGTTGTTGCCTACCTGACTGCTACGTGAAGCATTCTTTCCCATCTTTGGTTTTCTAGCGAGGGAAAGGTTGCCTGAGTGTATGAATACTTATGTATGTAAATATTTTTGATGTGCATGTACACGCTGAAAAGATCTTCTTCTTGTCTGTGTGTCCACATTCAGGACTTCATGAATGTTAGACAGTGCTGTGGCCAGGTAGTCAGCTAGCCATAGCTGAGTGATGTGGCCCCTCAGCAGAGTAGGAGAGGCCTCATCTGCTCAGCTGTAGCTTCATTAATCACAGCAGCAATCCACATCAGAGCCCAGCGGCTCAGCAACCCCGCATCCAAACGGCTTCCGGCACTGCATCATAGCCACACCGTTTTCCCAGCGGGGTGTGACATTAGATTCTAGTGGTTAATTCATAGCACTAGCTATGTTAGTCATTGCTAGGCTCTTTCTTTTCCTGCTTTCTTTTCTTTTGCCTGTTTTTTCTTTCTCAGTTACTCTGTCTCTGACATTCTCTCCCTCTCTCTACATCACTCCATCTCTGTCGGTAACACTCCCAGGCACTCTTGACTGCTCAGCTGTCGGTTTTCTGTGCTGGACTGTAGAGTCTGTAGGGCTGTAGAGTCTTCTGCTGCACTGTTGATTTATTTCTCTCAACCTTGCTGTTGTGTCTGAAAACTGAAGCTACGGATCATTTGCTGTAAACAACAGATGATGGAGAAGACATTGTTTGCTGTACCTATGGGAGCGCAATTCAGTTGAATTAGTGGAGCGAAGGCAATGTGCGTTGAGTAGATTTCAGACCAGCAAGTGCAAGTGTTGTGTACATAGGCTACCTATTTTATTTGGGTTATCCCTCCACAGGAGGGGAAAGAAAGTGCAGGAATGAAAGAGGGAGAGGGAGCGGGAGAGGGGCAGAGCATCAGAGCTCACATCAAAAGTGTTGTTCTTTTTTTTTATTTTTTTTTTTTAATTCTCTGCTTTCCTCTAGCCTGTTCCTCTGCTCTCCATGAACAGGAGAGAGAAAGAGAGGAGAGTTCATTAGGCCCACATGCTACAATCAATGCAACTGACAATCCAGCTAAGCCCAAATGAGATCCACTGTGATTTAAATTTTTCTTGTTTTCTTCTTGTTTACTCACATATGACATTGTGTGAATATGCTAAGAAGCAAAGTCCATTTAGATTGAGCTCTTTTACCCTTCAAAGAGCTGCCAAAGTTTAAGTTGCCGCTATTTTTGCTTTCATGCATGTTGACTGGGAAAGCCTATGAGGACCTTTCAAGCTTTTCTTGAATCCAGTTGACTCCTCTTCTGTAATCATTGACTAAAAGATAAGTCAAGTATACTCTACTGTGGTTTACTGCAGTTCACCTTGAAAGCTTCCTTGCACCTGTTTCTGTCTGGTAGTGGTTGGTTGTTGCATTGAGGCAGCAGGATTAGCAAGGGAGAGAAATCTGTTCCCTTAGTTCTAATAGAAAGCTTGAAGATTGTTCTTTCTGGACAAAGAGAAGCATCATTGTGTCGGCAAACTTTAAGCTGACAATCTGAGTAATTGTCTCTGAATACAGGGCATCAGTTGGAGGCCATGTGCACGGTTGTGTGGACAGTCAGTGCACATATTTTCTTTTAAGAACGAAAATGTCAAAATAGAAGACATTTTTTGGGTGGTGTCACATGTGCAGCTTTTATTTATAGAACTTGCCTTAATCGCTTACAAGAATTTCTGTTTCGTTTTCTTCTGTCTGAAAAAAAATAGTATTTGAAAAAGCCGCTTAAAGAATTGTTAAGCTCTTTTTCTGAAGAACATGTTTGACATCCTCAAATCTTAAGCTTATACGTAACATATATCTAAGACAATCAAGAAAGTGGTTTAAAACTATTTATATTGACAAAAAGTGTGTTTTTGCCTGTAATAACTTTATAACAGTATATAACTTAAGAATAAACACAAATAAACACACAGTGAAATATAACAAGATTTTTTTTTAACATGTTAGAAGTTCTTAACGTCTTGGTTGAATACAGTTACGGATTTGTTAAATTCAATCAGCAGCACACTGATTTCTTGAGCTTCCTTGAGGAGAGGTTTGAAAGTGATTAATTTTCTATCAGACATAAAATCACAATTTATTATTTGGTTTTTTTTTTTTTTCAGTATTAATTTTTAAAATAGTAAATGATTACTGCCCAGATAGTGCTTACAGCTTAGACATGAGAACTGCTCATGGTTCCTTGAAGTTAGGGGGGTTAGTGAGTAATAGAACAAATGTAAATAGAACATCTATTTTACAAATTTTAAATTCTGTCCACTGCTGTAGTTAGAAAATGAATGATACTTGAACTAAGTATGTTAGTTCTATTCTACCTCTCCTTGATTTGCTCAGTGCTGTGTTGGTGCAATACCACAGTGATTCTATGCTGCAAGCAAAGTTTGTTTTTAAACACTTTCTTTGTCAAGAACCAGTGGAATGCTAGCAGCTAGTGTTTTCTTTATACAGATTTCGGCATTCAGATTCCATTGCAGTTGTAAAAAGCTTTAATGACAGCTCCCTCTCTTTCTCCCCTCTCTCTCCCCTCACCAGACACAAAATCTGAGCTATCCTTATAGCATATGAACCATCCTCTTACTAGTTGTTAATTGGCACTTAATTGAAAATGAATTTGATGAAACTGTAAAGAAATAAAAGTTTTTAAGTCAAACAGGAATTTGATTCAAAGAGGGTCTTCTTTAGAATATGCCTTTAATTGAAATGTGTTGTCTCGGTGCTGTGATGTTGTGAGTCTGTGTTTGTTGGTTGTTTTTGAGGCTTTCGAATGTTTGCTCTCACCCAACTAAAGAAGATATGGAAATCAATAGTGTATGCCTAGGGTAGGGGCTAGGGCTTGCCAGAGAGTCTTTCAGGGAAGGAAAAAAAAAATGTACTGGATGCCGGAAGCTGAATCATACTCATAAAATGAAAACTCTCATTATACTGCCCAGCTTGAGATCTGTCACTACTATGAGGAGAAAGACTCTAGACATTTTTCTTTCAACATTTTTTACAATATAATCACGCATCATTGTATAATCACAAGGAGCATGTGAAAGTGAGGAAATATTCATTCTCAAATTTGAGCACTTTTGCTCCGTATAATTCCAGGCTGGGCTGAAAGGTTGAGATTTCCATTGCTTTAAAGCATGCACCATTGTCTGAAATGCATAGTAAAGGGGCCGATGCAGTGTTAAATTAAATCGCAGACATGTCTTCTCCTTTATCTCGCAATGTGTTACACAAATACATTTTTTGAGAAGAGCAGTCTTTGATGTGCAAATATTTTATTAATATGTTCATTTGCCATGCTTATTGACGCACTTCTCATCTCCGGAATTTTATTTTATTTATCAGTAAACACCCTCAAGTTGTCTGGAACAGGTTTGTTTTGTCCTCTCATCTTTCAATGAATTTCAGAGTTGCACTGAGAAATGTTTAGATATCTTTGGCTCAAGTAATGTTTTATTGATATTTTCATATAATTTGATCAAAAGCATTAAGAGTTTTCTTGAAAATCTCATTTTGGAAGGGATATTTTTTCCAAACTCATTCCCTCTTCCATGCTCTTTAAAAAAGAAGCTGGAAATGGCCTAATTTCATCTGCAAATAACCACGTGACGTTATACACACTTGACTTGACTTCCAAAACATCCAGAATTCACAGTGCACATTGGAGGCGACATCTCCAATAATCTGTAGCCTAAACTGGTAACAAAGCGCTCTAGTCCCACTTCACGCTTCCTTTTTTTTTTTTTTTTAGTAAATGATCAGCAGCATCCTCTGCAGGTCCCTTATTCAGTCGAATCAGCCAGGATAAAAGAGGCATTTAAACTCTGAGTCAGCTCCTGTGGTCTACTAGACAAACAATGGTAT